>JADDOH010011704.1:0-13984 GCA_016648135.1 Agrypnia vestita
CATATACACACACACACACACACACAAACTTACTTTCTGAATTACTACGTTAACGCACCTGCCCCGGATAGGATGAGATCCGTGGTTCGAATCCCGGTAGCAGCCAAATATTTTTTCGTGATTAGATTTTTCTGTATGTCTTATCTAATTTTCTTATGTCTTAATAAATATAAGAGTAGCTTTTTGGTCTTGTGGTTGACTCTTACCTCGTGATCCAAAGATCGCGAGTTTGAACCTCACTCCAGACCAGCAAGTTAGTCCTATTTTCACAGCACAAGCGTTTAGTTAAGTTTGAAAATAGTAAGAATCTTGATGTGTATTTCGCGTTCGCATCTCTATTTAAAAAAAAATTGATAACTAAATAAACTGACACCAAAAGGAAAGTGTCCTAGAGCTAGTTGAATTATTAGTACTATCTGCTAAATAAAATTAAAAAATCTTATAGTGCTGTATAATAGAGCTAAGTAACGATGTAAACGTAGATTTTTGTAAATAATAAAAAAAATTTTGTAAATAATAAAAAAAATTATAAGATGCGTGGATTAAGTATGCTTACAAATGAACGTATCTGAAAATATAGTTCCCTTATGATGCCTGGCAAAACGCTGATTGGACAGATAATAAAACGGAACACTAAAGCAAACGCTCCAATAGATTAGAACCCTATTTATTTTAAATCCGTTTGATTCAATAATCAAGAATGCTTTTTTAATTCACAAAGTATTTAATAGATTTAATTTATAAGGTATCATAAATAGGCAAACACGTTTACATCCGTGAGCACGATTTAGTGTACTGGGAGCTCCTGTAGCGACTAGCGACAGACTTCTAATGTTATACGTTGCTCATTTCTAGACAAAATATTAGATTCTGTTTTTCTTTCTCATTTCAACTCAATACAAGCTCGTACTATTTTTATGTCGACACAAAATCGTGTGATATTTTATTTATTTATATTCGGTGAACTAACAAACGACAGATGACAAAAAAATAAACATAACTAATGTCACTTAACAATTGCTTAACATCCATTTACACGTTCCAACAATAAGCTTCATTATGATCGAAATACGTGTCATTTCAATTCGATTTATTTTGTATACACAGTTACATTCTAAACATACGTTTAATTAGTAAATATATTTATTGATAATATTTAAATTAACATACACAAATACAAAATAATAAAAAATATAAATAGATTCTAATCAAAGGTATAGGAGAATCCTGCTTTGGAAAACCCTCTCAAATACATTGAACATATCTATATTCAAAGTGATATCGTCGAACATAGCGGTAGCTCTTGCAACAGGCATAACCATCGATATGTTGGTAATGTATATTGGAATGTAAAACATAGAAACTAATGTTCCGCATAATTTCAGGAATATCGATCATACCGTGCAACATCGATAAATAGTCGTAATCGAATACATATTACTTCTAGTCTCTAAACTATTGTAGCCAAGCATACTCTGGAGAAACTCGGTTATTTTCTCTACCATGAGAGAGTACTTGTTTTCATGTGGTCCCCAAATCATCGAGCCACTCTCGAGTCTACTTCGCACCAAAGAGTGTATGTTCTTATGCTACAGACGTCCTTACTTTCATCAAGGCATTTTCCAATCACTAAATTAACAATGCTCTAAAATATAATAATTAAATAAACGCAGTTACAGGTTAAATTTCAATCAATAAAATTAACCTCATTTCTAGTTCAATCTCTGAATTTTCTTCGATTCTTATTCCGATGTTTTTCTGATTTTTCTGCTATATTTATATGACGAATATTCCGCTGTTATCAGTATCAGAGCTATAGGTCCGAATTCAGAGTTAATACTTAGATGATTTAATGGTTAAGGTACGCCTTAAAAGCGTGATTTTCAGTACAAAATAACACTTTTAAGGTATATCTTAACCTTCAAATCGTCTAAATATTGTGAATTCGAGCCATAGAGTCGGAGTTGTTGATTTATGATATTTTAAGGAAAGTTGGCTTTTTTTTTTTGAAAAATTATATTATATTTTAATCAATAATATATCTATCGTGGGTGCTTTGTTAAATAAGGAATATTGTGAAGTCTGGGGTGAGAATAAATCATGAAAAAACACAACTAATAATAAGAAAATAGTAATTTTATTTTTTGTCTATCTTACTCTATATTCATTAATTATAC
Organism: Agrypnia vestita; assembly: GCA_016648135.1. NCBI lineage: Eukaryota > Metazoa > Arthropoda > Insecta > Trichoptera > Phryganeidae > Agrypnia > Agrypnia vestita. Next base: position 2,178 of record JADDOH010011704.1, read on the forward strand.
CTACATGTTTCGGAAAAAACTTTCCATCGTCAGGGTGTTTTATAAATGTCAGAATGTCAAAATGAATGATGTCTTTTGTTATTTGACGATGGAATATAAGTAGATTAAAACAAATAATATATTTTTATTTTTTAGTAATAATTTTAGTTTTTCATGATTCATTCGCACCCCAGACTCTGTGCTTTTTCTTTTCTTTTTCAAGTTGGAGTTAGACTATAGTAAAATTAGAGCAGGAGTTGATAGAATTTTAAACGACTCTACTGCCCTGTTAAATACTGTTCGAACAATCGGATAATCAGATATACGTTCAAATTGATCATATATGTACCATAATTATTTATTTATTTTATTTATTTATTTATTTAACGCCCTTATGGGCTTTTACAATATACAGAATATTTTTTTTTAAATAACATAAGACAGTTAAAATTAAAATACAGTTCAAAGTTAGAATAATAATAGTTAAAAGTTAATAATAATACAGAAAAACATAAGAAAAACATAAAAACATAAGATAAAATAATAATAAAGTTAAAGGTAGAAATAATAATAGTTAAAGGTAAAATAGAAAGATTTATTGTCCATTTCCATTTTGTTGGGATGTAAACAATTGTATCAGCTTTGTCCTATAAACAGTTAAACTATCAGCAAAAATGTCAGCCGCCTCTGCATGCTCATCCCTAATGAGTGTAATCTGGGAATTACAGAGTTTGCTAATGCATTAGTTCTGACATTTCCACTATAATAGATTGTCATATTTATTATTGTCATATTTAATGTAAATGTTTTGTTTTCAATGTTTAAACATTAGGTCTTCACATTCTGTGTGGGTTAGTAACTTGGACTTGTCGACCTATGACTGCTCAACTTGCATTACGTGGCTTACTGTGTATGTATTGAATATTATCGATTATTACATCCGATTCCCGATGTAGAGGATCTACATATAAATTAAAACGGAATCGTGATCAATTCAAGGTGAAACCGAGCTAACAATTACAGGTGGATAGTAAAAACAGTTGGACCTCCGCAGCATCCGTACCGAATCAGGTAGAATTGCGTGTGCATTGATACTTACGTAACGTTTTAATTTCACCAGTGTCAGATCGACGAAAAGTTTCATTGTAGGCCGCCACAGGATTTCAGTTAGATAAGAATATTCTTTGTTTCTCACGGCCACTCAGAATCTTCAAGTTTGTGTTTTCTGGGGTACTATGCCGTGCTGTTACGACCTTTCGGGCCGACGTTTCGGATCCCATTGCAGGGTCCATCATCAGGGCTGATGGGATCCGAAACGTCGGCCCGAAAGGACGTAACAACACGGCATAATAACCCAGAAAACAGAAACTTGTCAATAGAAATACTATCTATGGCAAAGGATCTCATGACTCCTAGAAAATTAAAATTCACTTTTTCAAGCATTACAAACTACTCGGAGATCCTAATTATTAATTATTAATTAATTAATCCGGTGAAGTCACTAATACGTCTGTGTGATTTTTTCAATCTTTTCTTTGCTTGTGATTGTGATTCGCTACGGTGATTGGGCCTTATGACCTTATATTTATGTGAAACGGCCTAAATTAACATCATAATTTTATGTCTAATTCAAAAGCATTAAACACTAAATAGAAAAATACAATTTTTGCTGTTTATACACGAGTGTTAGAAATAAAAGAATTATCGTATTTTCTTTGCTTCCATTTTTAATTTCGATGTCGCTTCATTTTTAATTTCGCCTATATACGCATGTATCCAAAAGCAGTACAATTTCAAATTCAGAAACCGTTTCTAAGACAGTAAAATAGTGATAATAAAAAAGGTTTTAAGTGATAAGTAAAAAGATTTTGAAAAATAATATAGAATTTTGAATTAGAAAAATTGGCAAATAATTTTGTAAATAATACTACAAAAAATAAAATAATAATAATAATAAAAAAATAATAAAAAAAATAAATAAAATAAAATAAAAATACAATAAAAAAAATAAAGCGATGTTGCAATATATGAAAGTATTATTAGCAATATATAAAAAATTGCTTTTTAACCTTATCTATTTGAAAAAAGCATTCCCTTAATAAATAAATAAATATCTATTGTTTATAAAATTATATTTTTATTTAAACATACATAATAAGAATAATTTTTGTTATTTAAAAGCTTTATTCGTATGACTCATATTTCTCACCAGCAAAGTCCTAGTTTAGTTCAGTGAATAAAACGTCACCTCATATGAATACGTTTTTTATGCCTTTTTGTTGTGCTGCTGTTGATTTTAATTAAAAATAAAATAAAATTAATAAAAATAAAAATAATTAAATTATTCTAAAATAATACAGTAACCACCAGTATAAACCTAAGTTAAGTGTATATTTGTACTACAACTCACCATATAACATTACTCTTTAAATTGAACTGAGCGATTCGGTGGAATCCAGTGCAAAACTTCACAGGAGATAATATTTTGCAAGTGCCCAAAAATTTTTTACAGTCCTCTCTTTATTCAAATAGATAATTTATTCACTTTATTGCCAGTAAAGTGACTTTACTGTTTGTGAACTGTAGCAACAGTATCTGACAGTTTATAGATAAAAATCTATATGATGAAGAATTTGCGAAAATATCCTTAATGATCAGAAATTATTGGAAACATATTTAAGATACTACTAAAACATAATAATATACTACTAAAACCAATAATTTCGAATCATCAGGGTTATTTTCCCACATGTTTCATCTGAATAATTTTCAATATTTTTAGTAATTTATAGAATTAATTGAAAAAAAAAGAAAAAAATATATACGTAGTATTACTTTTTTCACCCGTACGAAGATAATGGAATTTAAAGAAAATTATTGTATGTAATAAATAAACTGAAGTAATTAAATGAAAAGTTATATATATAAATATTTACTTACCGCAGATATTAAAAATATTTAGGTATTAAGATTTATTATAAGAATTAATAGGCAATTTTGAAAGTTCGCAAAGCGTGAATATAAAGCAATTACGTTACCATCGCTTTGATGTCCACTGTGGTCCTTGAATCGATAGTAGCAGCGGACACACACGTCTTTATAATTATTATTATTGCTACTGTGACCCAGTTGTTGTTTGAAATGCGTTATTACAGCGGGGTTCGAAACGGATCTCAGAAGCCCGTAAAATAATTACGCTATTTTATTTATTAAACCACGACTGGAAAATTGTTCGTCAAAAAATGTTGCTTTTCAATACACGATATCTTTTGATATTACGCAACATAATACAATTTCTCGAAAAGCAAATTATGACCAATATTGCAGATGTTTTTTTTTAATAGAAAATTAAATACTCCCTTCGACCGTAGAATCAACAAACGATATAAAATTCTACGGAAAATCTAAAAAGGTGTTATTTTCGAATGAATTCAAAATCTATATTTATAAAACTCAATGCAAATCTGGACCGTTTGACCGATAGGACTCAAAACATGATAAGAAAACTTATTCATTAGGACTCGGCGGGTAGCATAGGTGACATTTTCCCCCTATTCTTTTACCCCTTCCCCTCCCTAGACATATTTTCGATGCAAATCTTTACCGTTTACCGTTCGACCGATCGGACACAAATTTTGGAAACTTATTATTTAGGACTCGGCGGGTAACTTAGGTGACATTTCCTCCTTATTCATTTACCCTTTCTCCTCTTCCTGATATATTATAGATGCAAATGTACCGTTTGACCGATTGGACTCAAAATTTAAAAACTTATTCTTTAGGATCCGGCGGATAACATAGGTGTTTCCTCCTCCCCTTTTACCCTTTCTCCTCCCCCTGATATATTTTCAATGAAAATCTGTACCGTTCGACCAATAAGACTAAAATTTGAAAATATATTCTTTAGGACATGGCGGGTAACATAGGTGACATTTAGTCCATCTCCTTTTACCCCTCCCTCCCCTGATATATTTTCAATACAAGTCTGACCGATCAGACTCAAAATTTGCATACATATTCCCGACGGAAAAAAAAAACACATTTCTTCCCTAGATATCCTATCTAATCCGGCCTTGAATAATGGAAACATTTTTTTAATTAGAGGGTTTGTAAAACAATGGAACCTGTGTTTCTCTTATGTTCAATTTAATACTTAACCCGTGCAACGCCGGGTACGAATAACTAATAGTATATATTCATTAAAATAATTAATTAAAATGAAGTATTATATTACGCATATTTATCAATGGAATTCTTTCATTGAAATTCCTAAATTTTGATGTAGGCCACTTTAGAAAATCACTCTTCAATTATTAAAAGTTGTTATTGTTTCACCACTAGTTTTGGGAAGTTCTGTTCTTCCAGAAACTCGAGTACAACTGATGCTGTCATGTACATAGATACACTTTGGGTTATAATGCATTTATGATGGCAGGGTCCTCACTGCACATGATGCAGTTGAGCTGAGGGTTCCCGCCCCGCCGGGTATGATGAGGCGGCGGTGCAGCGGACGTGTGAAGCCGTGTCGTGCCATGCAGATTTAGTGCACATTATGCATGCAAAACGGGCCCCCTGTTTGGTGCAAATGCATCTGAAATGCGCCCGCGTTTCTATGGAAACTATTGTTCCAGGCTGGCATTTTTACTGAATATTTTCTCTCTATTTACAGAAGTTGAGCATATTGTTTCCGGGTGTACACAGGTTGAATTCAACCCAGGTAAATCGGGAATACAGTGAGACTTATTACTGTTTTAACACACACAACCAAAGAATTATAAAATATTATATATTATGTTCATTACATTTATTTTTCGTAAAAGGTCCATATATAAAAGTATACATAAGTCCTAATATTGGGTGGTAACATAATTTGTGTCCATTTTTTCTTAATGAAGAGGACAAGGAGATACAAAATTGTCTATAATGTATTCTTCTCTAGTATTTACAACATTTTGTCAACGTTTTTCTACACCTCTGCAATAAAAATCACCCGGTCTTGGCTCGAAAAATTGAAATTCAGTTTTTATACTTTTCATTCCGAGGCCTGTAATAAAATAATAATAAACATAGCGTAAAAAATATCTTGTAAGTCGGAAAATTTGCTTTCGAATGAAGTATAATTTTAACGATTTTTTTACTTTTGACGCGTATTAAAAAAAAACGGTCACTACTTATTACACCTATGAATGAACAATTTCCTTTGGCATTTCTTAAGAGATCTTCATTGCACTGTACATGATAGCTTTTTGAGATTTTGCCTTCTTCCAAAATTTTTCTTTTCATTTTTTTCCCTTTGTTTCATATTTGTGATTTGTTTTTGTATATTTTTCTAATAAATGTTCCCAATAAGTATTATATATTATATTAGTATATAATTTTCCCTTTGCTTTTTTTGCTATTATTTTCGAAAGTACTTATAGTTTTTTCACCACCTAAAAATGCAAAAGAAAATCCAAGCAGTTTTTATGGAGATACATTTTGTTCGCTTCCTTTATAACGCAGTACTAATTAAAGTTCAAATATTATCATAGTTTAAATATGTATGTAATTATGTGATATATTAAAGTCGAGCCTTATTTTTCATATTAAAGATGCTTGAAAAATATATATAAATAAACACATATTTTTAAAAATCGTAACATAAAATGTCTCCTAACATTCTCACAAATAAGAAGAGTCATGCAATTCTATATTATACCGATCTTTTTGGTGTTTATTACGAATTACATTTGTGTATTTGTGTTTTTGGGATCCTCGCAAATATAGCATCGGTTTGTGGTATTATCGCAAATATATCTTCAGTTCGTGTACCTTTACAACTTCATAACATTTTTTTTGGTTCAATATATTTAAGGTTTATCAATTAAATACTGTTTTGCAATCTGAGTATTGTTTTTCAGCGTTAATTTCAGTTACCATTAAAGTCATAAATCAATTCCCATAGAACAAAAAAGGTGTCAGTCCGTTTTCTTCATATAGATTTTATAAAATTTGAATATGATTTACTTTTAATGTACCTATTTTTATTTATTTTCTTACTTTATTAATCAACATCAGATGCACATTAATATTAATTTTTTATTTTATGTTCGATCATGTCGTATTGAACGTAAAATTAAACACTTTAATCTTTTTTATTTTAGAAGATATCTAAAAATAAATTGAGGTTATAAAAACTATTAACGTTAAAATGATTTCCCGTTAATATTGATGAGTTATTTCTAGCATATTAAAATTTGTAACACGTATTTAATAATTATCTGAAGGATATCCGTTTTTTACACATTAAAGAAAAGTTGAAATTCATTAATCAAGATGCATTTTTTGTTTCGAAGACATTCATCGCAAAATCTTTCGTAACATAGCGAATCTCAAAAACATATTTTACAAAAAATGTATTGGCACACCGGTTTCTAAAAATTCTGTTACTTTACGTTTACTGAGCGCACAACAGCATTAAAGAAAAAAACATCGATAAATTATAATGCACATTTCAATAGAGAGCTTTCTTCAGGTATGTGTTATACAAGCCGCGTACAAATATGGTCAAAATCGAAATAACTTTCTGATTATCTTACGGAATAGACAAACTCCGTACAGAGATTTACCGTTGCCTCCTTGAGAGCCTATTCCTGCGATTCTCCGTTTTACAAGCGGTACTTTATGAAAATATTCTAACGATACAGCGAGGGACCGGCGCTGGGCCTTAAATCGCGGGCAGTGCGGGCCCGGGGCGCCATACCCTGAGGGCGCTAAAACCACTGTTCGTTTTAAACCAACTTTAAGTCATATTTTATCAATTTATGTATTAACCTAAACATATAGATACGAATCATGTAAATATTTTTATAGATCTTTTTGAGTTCTATAACTTCTCTTAATAAAGTATTTAAATATCTCTTACCGTTAAGGCAGCGTTCGTAAAAAACGCATCGCTCGACCATTTTTTCGTCGACTTGAGTTGTAAAATAGGTCACCACGAAAAGCCCTTTTATTTTAATTGGATAATATATAATCAATGTCCGCTTTGAATGTTCGTTCTAAATACTGGTGAAAGAAGTTTTGAAATCGGATGAGTAGTTTCGGAGACTACCTCCTATATCCAAATTTACTCTTTACACATGAGTATAGAAGTATAGATTGCTTTGCGTTCTCTATTTTTAGCCCATGTTCATACTATTTTGGATAAAGAAATGATCTAAAATGTTTTTACTCCATTCATCATTAAAAAACCCTAAAAAAATTATTCGTTATCAGAATGTATGTTTTTGTCTTTGAACTACAAGGGAGTGATGTAAAACTACAAAGTTGTGTTTGAGTTATTCTAGCACTTCCACAACATTTCTTTTTAAAAGCGGTGTGAAGCTTCGGTTGGAACACAGCACCGATATTTCAAATCAGTAGTTAAAAAAGAACAGTAATAGTTACATAAGAATAATAGTCATAATCATAATATCTAGATGGATTAAATACGTTACTCTTGAGTATATTTATAATTATTTTATTGACTATTGTAACTCTCTATTAATGTATATTTGATTTTATCTTTATAGTAATTTGTTTATATATTATTTATATATTTATTATTTAAATAATATGTAAAAAAATGATGAGTATTTTTTGCTAACCCGTACAGGAAAAAGTTGAAATAACTTTGGTTGTTCAGGAACGGTATGCCAACCAAACGATAAATTATACAAGTCTCACGCATGGATAGAGACAGTAAGATCTGCGGAGATGCTGGACATATTTGAGAGAAGGTGCTATGCAAAATTTTGGAATCCGTGAAAGTTGGCGAAATTTGGAGAGTAAGATACAATGGCGAGTTGTATAACACTTTCAAGGCTCCCAAGCTCTCTGTAAACGCCTGAGAAGGCTGGGATGGTCAGGGCATGTGCAGAGAATGCCGTCGTCGCGGATGCCCAGGAGGATCCTCGAGGAACATCCGGGTAGAAGAAGAAGAGTCGGCAGACATAGATTGAAACGGGAAGACGAAGTCAGAAGGGATGCGGATCAAATACTGCAGGTGTCAGACTGAAGGACCGCAGGCGAATACTGATGGAGGCCAGAGCTCGATATGAGATAGAGAGAAGAAGAAAATACAAGTCTCACAGAGGGGAAGAATTATGTGAGAGAAAAGTGTTTGGATGTTTTTTAAACGATGCTCCAGGGGTTGCAACCCGTATGAGTTGGCTTAAGTGATACTCTACACAATGCAACGTTCACCAATTCAATTGCAAGATCAGCAGATTATCAAATTTTTGAAAGTTGTATATATATTCTAATCTGAAACCTTCATAGACTTGAAGGGACTATGCTAGAGACATTCGTAGTACTTCTCATGAAAAAGTTTGCATAAATTTAGCAGCCTGTAAAAATACCTCTATATTTTTAAATTACATTATTGGGTGCATAATATTTAATATCAAGATAAATTTGAAAATCATGATAAATATTATGACTTGAATTGGTGGGAATAATTGGTCAGAAAAATAAAAGCACTTACTTTCTTTTGGTGGATTGCATGAAGCAGGTTCAAATCCTCCTCAACACTACAGTTACATGCGCGCGGAGAGTATATCGTGATTGTAAAAAAAGTTTTTTTTTTATTAGAACTTGAAATATTAATTTAGGAGTAATCATTCCATAGTATAGCACTTGGTGATGTAATTGCTTACTTTTGTTATAAGGTAAGCGATAGGTAAAATGATATTAGATTTAAAATTATATTTGATGGTGGTTTAAGTGTTTGAGCCGGCCCTGTCGATATGGCATTCATTTACACACCATTACAGTTTCGAAAGGGAATTTTACGGCCGCGCGATATATTTGAACAAATCTGCATCTCAAATTGGGGACATTTAGCGTGGCAGTATCGGGCTGCAGTATATCTCAGTTATGCAACCATCGACATAAACTTTTTGATCAAAGAATACCAAAGTAAATGAATCCAAAGAGATAAAGGCGTGCGGTAAATGGCAAATATACAATAAATACACCACTTTTTATTGAAAAAATCAACATTTATTTATAAATGGGTGTTTACAAATTGATTTGTAATGATTGTGATTATTTTTATATAGGAAAAATGTGTAGAAATTTTGAAGTTAGAGTTAAGGAACACTTAAGGTGTTTAAATAGCAATAATTATTCTGAATTTTCTAACCAATTTTTGGATATGAATCATTCTTTCGATATTAATAAGGGTTTATAAATTTTACATACAAATTATACAGAATCATGATAAATTAGAAATTTTGGAAATAAGAAAAAGTAATAATAGTAAATTGAATATACCAGGTCCATTTTAAATTTATTTTCATGTTAAGTAGGTACTTTAATATTATTCATTTTCCGTATATAACTTTTTAATATTTTGATTATCTATACTTCGATTTTTAAATTTAATTTTGTTTCATTTGGATCCTGACAAAAAAGCCCTGGGTTCTGAAACATGTTGATTTTTTTTTCAATAAAAAAGTGGTGTAAACAAAGTTAATTTCTATAAATTATAATTATAATGTCAACATAAAATAATTTTGCTGTGTTTGAAGAAGAAAAAAATATATACTGCTTGTTTTTATGAAATCAGATTATTTTATTGTACAAAAATACGTTAATTTTAGCCTAGAGCAAGTTAAAATGTACACTACTACAGTATTCCATTCATAGCATGCTTATTGTATATTAAAGATTAAATCAAGTAAGATGCATTTGGAATTAATCATCAAATTATCTGACACTTTGCCGACAGTATAAGTGATGCGCGATTTTAGGAATACGAGAACTGACTGTTAATTCGCAGAAAAAATTGATTGAAATTGCAAAACTTACTCATTTTATTTATTTGCTACAAAAGCCTCATCAAAATAGATCTGCCCTAAAGCAACTCGTTTACTGCAAAGTTTTTACCATTGCAGGAAGCAGTATTCTAAGTTATTTACCGTGATTTGCTCTGATTTTTAGTATTTTTATTAAATTTTGAGCTTTATAAAAAAGGCAGAGCGAGCGAAAAAATAGCGCAAATATAGGAGATGCAAATAGAGCAGAACAACCATTTGATTTTGAGTGAAAAAGTCCTACACAACAATGTTTGTGTGCGCTGGTTCATTACCATGAAGTAATGATAGTCCAACGTTTTGCAAAAAATAAGTCAGAAATAATGAAAAATATGCAAACTCGCACATCTCATTAACTATTGATATTTTTTTATTTATTTATTTAATACACGGTACAATGTACCATTAAAAAAAACAATGTATATAAATATGTATAGATTGATAGGTAATGTCATTGTTGCTCAAAAATTTTCGACTTAATTAATCAAGCATAAATCCACATGTAACGTATTGTGGACTAGCTCTGTTATACCCTGTACACTGTACAGGCAATACGTACTCCGTTCTCGCAACTCCATTGGAAGTGAAATATGTAAATAATATATGTAAAAAAAAATCAAATACATAATAACAATTTTTTAATCTGATGAGTAAAAATATCGATTACCATTACTCATTATATACATAACCTCTTTTGTTTGGAATAGTACCTACCAGAAATAAACAAATTTTTATTTGGCTAAATTTTTCTGCGGTAACGTGATTGATTATTATACCAAGACTTCAACGTAAAAATGAATTATATAATTATGAAAAAAATTTAAGACGTAATATAACATAAAATATTGGTTGCTTATATACCATATTACGTAAAAAGTATTTATACTGATTAAGTAATTTACATTGATTTAGTTATATACGTCATATGACTAGGTTGTCTTTTAACATAATGTAGAGTCGTAGAATTTTAAACAGTATTAATTAAGGTATAATATAATCAATGTATTTATTCAAAATCAATTGCTTCATTCACATACACATTAGTATCAAGATTATAAATGAACATATTAATGTATTAAATAAAAAAATAAGCAATGCAGTGCAGCAAAAGTTTTTTTGCAAATGATTCAAAATAAATAAAATTGTTTATATTTTGTAATCATTGGCCAAAACAATATTTTAGTATAAATCCATATTACATAACTGCGAAATTGATTGAAATATGCTTGTGCATCTTCCATATTTTTAAACAAAGTAAACAAAATCTGTAAATATTTTTCTTTTCACTAACAAGTAATAATAATAATAATAATAATAAATAATAATAAAGCCTTTATTCACCGACCATTTTAAAATTTTTAACATAAGTAAATAGAAAATGATACACTGAAATAATAAGATATACACACATACATGCACACACACACACATATATACGTAGTAAATGTCATTTAAGCAGCCAGTTTGTTGGTCAGGTTGTCTCTCTGACATAGACCTCCCCTAGTTTTTTCCACTCGTCTCTGTCGTGAGCTATTCTTCTCCATCCTTTTGGTAGGTCATCTTCCCATCTCTTAATTTGACGTCCTTTTTGTCTTTTTCCATTTCTGGAATACCATTTCATTACGTCTTTCGTCCACTTTTCTCTGCTTTGATTGATTGATGATTCTCAAAACATGACCAGTCCAGTTCCATTTGAGTAAGTGTTGTACAATTAATGCTTTTCAAATTATGTAACCTTTTCTTTAATATGAAGTTAAACTGAAATTGTTTATTATAAAGTAATTTATAAAAAAAAATGGTTTAATGACCGACTACCTGTAATTGATTATGTGATTTCTCGGTCTACAAGACACTTGCAATTTAAAAAAAAAACAAGTCCTCCTTCTATGCTCCGTGCATACAAAGCGTTTATTAAAAATTAATTAGTAAATAAATCAAATGGAAGCGTGAATATGTGATTATGGACAGATTAAAACTCTACCGAAATAC
>JADDOH010011705.1:0-32197 GCA_016648135.1 Agrypnia vestita
CAATTTTACGTTGTCTCTCCTGATCGGTGTCATACCGGTGGTTTTACCTTTTCTGACACATGTTTTTATTTTTGTTTTCTCCCTTTCCCTCCAAGGAGGGGTGTTGATTTATTTTTGTCCCGTGCGATGTCTCCTCGGGTGTTCTTATGTTGTATTTTTTAGATTATAGATGTTCTTTTATTGTAATTTTGTAAAACCTCTTTTAAAAATAAAGACTTTTAGCATGGGACATTGAAGGTTTTGCGCGACCGACTCGCCTGGTCTTGCTTCTTGTAATGCTGGGACGCAAGGCCGGGCGGAGAGGACGCTTTAGCATAAAATAATGCCAACCAGGCGGCGAATGTGTTGGGCTGATATGGACGCTTCGGCGCATGAAACAGCCCAGGGTATGTGGTGGGTCATCTTCAATGTCTTTTTCTCTGTTGGAAGATTGACGTTTTTCGCGCGGTTCCTAAAAATATGACGTATCCGATGTTGAAAGTTTAGGCCTTTCGGAAATGGACGTTTAGCTTTGTTTCCGAATTTGACGTAGCCACAGTTTAAGTTAAAGCCTTTTGGAAATAGGCATATCGCACTCTGTTTCCGAATTCACTCTATTACAAAGCGGAGCTCTGCAATCCAAGAACCAGGACCGACTCCGTAAGTACAATTTCAACTGTGTAAGTAGCTAGTACTCCGACCCACGTTCGGTGGTGGCAATGGGAGGTAATCTGGAAAGCTCGAAGTAGATGGCGCTGGTGTAGTTGGCGGTAATGCGAGCTGTCAAATTGCGAACTGTAATTTGTATTTTACACAGGATTTGATAGCTACAAGCACTTCTGGTTTGTATTTAATGTCTTAGGGCCTACAGTAAGTCATCTCATGTATTATCCATCACAATATACAATGAGCGTCCGTATCTTGACTCCTGAACTCCTGACAATGAATTTTTACTGACCATTTTCAAATTAAGGCGTAATATGATTCAGATTTCAGAAGATATACTAGCTCCTAAAGATGCAGCCTCGATGCTCAATGCAAATTTGATCAAGTAGAATGCACATAGAAAGGATTATTGGGTTGTCCAAAACATAGAATTCTTAGTCATTTATCGAGTAGTTTAGTCCGTTTGGGAAGTAGAATAATTTTCGTGTATTTTATGCTGTTATTTTCGTTCTAACATGGATAATGGTAAAAATTAATAAAATAATTGTATAAATAACTTAACTTTTATTTTTCTATATCTGCAATATACTTTATTATATTTATACAGTGGAACCTCTCATAACGAGCAAAACATTTTTTTTAAATATGGCTCCCTTAACAAGCGACTTTTTTGAAATGTTTCCTTTATTTTATATTTTTTAGGTTTAAAATTACAATTACAACTTTAAATATCTTATTAAATATAATGACATATTCAAAAAAACATAGCTATTTCATTTGAAAACGTTAAAAAACGGTTACGAAGTACCTACCTAACTAAATAATCATTTTTCTCAAAGTTAATGACCACTGTTTACGCATGTTTCTTCCGGCAACCCTTCAATTAGAGAGGATGAGAAATGCAAATAAACATTATTTTAACAGCCATTTTTCAAAATTAATTATCTCTAAATCCACAAAAACAAAGCAAAACTTAATATGTCTGTATAAAACGCACGAGCTGTCAAAAAGAGTTGACCCCCAACTACACCAGCGCCGCCACGCGGGATAAATGGCGGACATCCCTCCCATTTTGTCCATCATCGTACATAGAGTATTAATTAAACTGCACGTTGAATGAAACATTAATATAATAATAATATAATCCATGTGGGCTCTTTGTGACCGTTTTCATGCTTTACTAAATAAAATAAAAAACCTAAAAAATATATTAATGTTAACAAGTTTGCAAGAATGTTTGTTAATAGTATGTGGGGCGCCCGTCCATGTTTCTGGATCCGCCGGTCGTGGCTCCGATACCATCGCCCGGCGGCCGGCATTCTTGCCCCAGACCCGGGGTCCAGGGTTCGGGGCCTGATCCCGAGTTAATCTCCGCTCTCCTCGGAGATGACGTGAACGAACAATAATACGAGAATGACGCGGGGGAATAAATTTAATTTACAACTTGACAAGCTGATAAATATTTCCCGGTATACTAAAGCTCGGTATATCAAATAGGTTTTTTTTTAAAAATAAGTTCTTATGCATATTCATCACCGTAAAAATACAGTAGAACATGGATAAGTCGAATTTTTTTAGTTCTAATTTAACAACTGTCTCTGAAGAGACCAGTGCAATATATGAAATGTTCTTGATTCGAAATATATACCTACCTATATAGAACTTTAAAATTTTTGATAATGTATGGATGTTCTTACGACGGAATTGGCGAACGTTGCATTGTGCAGAGTGATCACTTAAGTCAGCTCATACAGGTTGTAAGCCCTGAGCCATCGTATAGGAGACTTCTATCCACTTTTCTCATATATAAATAGCTTCGTCTCTGTGAGACTTCTATAATTTATCCTTAATTAAATATTTTATCACATATCACCCCATATTTTAACGTTTTTCTTGCACATTATTTTGTACCTGTTATCTGCCAAAATTCCTCTAACTCAAGTGTCATAATATCCAAACCTTCAATAGTGTATATGTTCAGAAAATATTTCAGGTTTGATACTATAAAGTACATACGTCTGGCGGTTGCTGGCCCCTTCTCTATAAATAATATTGGCGATAACTGGGCTCAGATATCTGAACTCAGTTATTCCACGGTTTCGATATCTCAATCTCGCCGTCTCATGGTCGTGTAGTATATATTTTAATGCCCCAATTAAAGATTGGAAAAATGTAAAGTAAATATTGAAAGTAAAAAAATATAAAGTAATATTACACAATAAATATTTATTATGATTATCAAATCACACTTTATGTAATATTTCTTACTGGTTTTCTTATCAGTTATGCTTTCATTGCTTTCGGAATTCTACACAGGAGCCAATGTACACATTTTTTATTGACTTATCAAAAAAATATTTCGCAACGTAATATCTACTGACTAAATAAAGCTAATCGTAAAAAATAATTACCGAATATTAATTTTAATGGGTGGGGGGGGGGTATTAATTTATTATTAACTAATTAATTAATTTATTTATTTAAATGCGCCGTCTCACACCTCAGCAGTTGCCACGGCGAAAATCCACAAGTTACAGTTTGAACTGCTTGACCACCCTCCTTACTCACCTGATCTTACCCCAAGCCTTACCTCAAAAATAGGGAGGCCATCACCTTCGTAAACAATTATTTTGCAGACAAAGACGCCCAGTATTATTTTGAAGGGTTAAAGAGATGGGAGCATCACTGGGAGAAGTGTGCAGACTACAAGGAGACTATGTAAAAAAATAAAAGTAAATTTAAAGAAAAAACGTCTTGTATCTTTGTTTAGTCGGAAACTTTTCAGACCACCCTCATATATACGTAATACAAAATAAATTCCACTGCGAGTGTCTGTCCCTCTGTCTGTCTGTCTGTCTGTCTGTCTGTATGACAGCGCTAATCTACAGAACTACTGAACGGATTTGGATGCGGTCTTTACTGTTATTATCTTCGTTTCTCCAGAAAGATTGAATTATATTAAAATTTCCCTAGCACATATAGAAGCTAAGTATTAACGGTATTTGTGTATCAAGTCGGGAAAAATTTGGCGATAAAACACTCTTATGGAAACGCTGCCTAATCCGTTAGAGATATAAAATAATTGTGTAGGAAAGAATTGTGTATAATTAAATTATCTACAAAAAAGGCACTAGTAACATATATCTATCTTTTAAAGATAACTTACACCAATCATTTTTGTCTATAAAATTTCATCAAATGTATGACTAACATATAATGGTTAACTTTCCAGCAATTTTGACCGATTCAGTATGAATTCTTATCAAATAAAACATTTTATTAACCTTAAACATTAACCGCAGATAAAATTTGTCCCGTATCTCAAATCGTTAAATAAATAGATGTGACGAGTTTAAAATAGTACCGGGCAAAGCCGGGCTGTACCAGAGCTAGCAGCAGAAACTTGGCCGGTAGATTCCTGACTACATTATGAGTTTAAAATGTTCAAGCAACCATGACCTAATATCAATAGTTATGGATATATGCAATTTTTTCCATTTTTCCATTTTTTTTTCAATATTGCTGATTTATTTTTTTGCAAAAAGTTGAAATATCATTACAGTAACTTATATCGATTATGAAAAATTCATTTACTTCAATACAACTTAAATAAAATGATAAAAACCTTGTAAAAAATAACCTTTTTCAATTTTTGTAAGGTTTTTTATCATTTTATTCGACTTGTATTGAAGCGAATGAATTTTTCATAATCGATATAGGCTACTATAATGATATTTCAACTTTTTGTAAAAAATAAGTAAGAAATATTTTTAAAAAAAATGCAAACTTTGATATTGCATATCTCCATAACTATTGATATTAGGCCATGGTTGCTTGAACATTTTAGACTTATAACATAGTCAGGAATCTACCTGCCAAGTCTCTGCTGCTAGCTCTGGTACACCCTGTATAAGAATTAATTTATTACGCTCTGACAAAAGAACGAACACTCTAACTCCGGTTAGCGTTAAATAACAAAACCAAAGTGGTTATTTATAATACAAACTCGTTTCAGTTTACTATTGAAATTGCTAAACCACAAAGCGATTACTTCAAATACTGCGATTAAAAAATTGTAATTTGAAGATACGGGCATTGTTTGGTTGGCGTCAATACGCGGTTTCCTCGCGTTATTTTGCTCGGCCGCATTTTCGCCGGAAAGTTATTTTAACAAAGTGGCTTTGTGATTTTAAATTAAAACTGTTATGGGAACCATTATCTATTAATGGCAGTCCTCGGCTTTTCCGAAAGTTTTGTAATACGCCGCGGCGGTATCGTGTGGGGATATAATTGAGCGTAACATCGCGCTTGTTTTGTGTTCGTACCTCTGCTGGGCCCCTGTAATGTTTTTCAAATATTATGATTGCAGAGCGCAAAACAGTAAACGTAATGACAGGCGCGAGCTACGCGGAATACAGCAAAAAACAGTTGATATCAATCAGTTACACCGAACGTCATTACGCCGTTTCCTCGAAAGGGAAGGAAGAAGAAGTAGAATGCCTTACTCTTCTGGCACACCAATTTCGCTTCAATCACATTCATAGATATTCTCATGCACGATTTTCGATTGTTGAAACTTTTAACAGGGCCGTTCTCCAATACTTGGTATACCTGGTCATGCCAGGTCTTCAGTGGATGCTCTCTGCTCTGATTCTGCTGCTTTCAAATCTCTCAATCTTTTCTCTGACTCTCATCTCAGTGATCCTTTCTTTATTCTATCTATTATACTACAGCCAGTATTAAATTTTCTTCTAGTTCGTTCATTCTCCACTCTATCGTCCAAAGATTTTCCGCACATTCGTCTACTTTAGTTATTTTTTTTCTGATTCAAAGCTGCACTTCCATACATCAGAGTTGATACCAGAACTCCATTATGTATCGCTAATCTTGCTTCCTTTGACAGATTTTTATTGGGCACAATTGCATTCAGAGCACCATTTACTTTGTTTTGCAATTACTCTCCTGTCGTTCTCAGCCTTGCCGTCTCTACTAAATGTATTTCCCAAACGCAAAAACTCGTCCACTTGCTCTAAGCATTTATTGCATACTATTACATCACTCATTCTTCGTCAGTCTTTCGTTTCTCTCGAACATCATCATTTTCGATTTGCCTACATTCATCAGAAGTTCATCTTAATTACTAGCCATTAATACTGTATCGTTTGCGTACAGTAGGCTGGGTATGATGAGCCCTTCCATTCTCGCTTTTACTTTTAATTCCATCAGTTCTTTCATACATTTATCCATGTGCAGGTTGAAAAGGCATAGTGACATCCTTGTTGGACACCTGTGGTAATATTAAACCGTGATGTGAATGTCCCATTATTTCTCACACAGGCACTTGTGTGGGAAATAATGGGATTAATACCCTAATACAAAGGGAAGCAATTACCTGAATGAGCTCACCCTTTACCGCGTCCTCAGACGAGACCTTCCATAATACGTCTGTTTTACTGTATTCTCTCTGTTATATGACTTCTGCAGATCCGCAAAGGCACAAAAAAGTTTTTAATTCTTTGCCAGAAACTTTTCCGTGCCGTGTTCTGTTGCGTTCAAAACTTAAGTAAGTAAGTAGTAAAATAGAAAATAATAGTTAATTGCTATATAAAACATACTTTGTTTTCACACAACTTAATGATCATCACCTCTACAAGATTAACGTTAAATGCACCAATAATGAATTTACTTGTTTTTATTTTATTATTGTCGATCACGGCAAATATATTCGGAGATATTTATTCCTTGAATACTATTATGGAATGGCAAGCAAAATGAATTGCGCACTGTTCGAATTCCATGCAATGAATATTCGTATTCGCCGAATAGTAGATATTTATCGAATATTCGTATTCGCCGAATATCATCATGAATATTAAAAACAAACTATTTATAACTGAACGCAATGCAAATTACGGTTTGGCTCTGCACCGAACACACTTGCGCACTCTATTATGGTGATTCTCCTAACATTGAATCAATGGATTTGTTGAGTTCTCAAGTTGTCAATTTTTACTTGCAGCACACTTACAGCACAACATGAGTTCTTTCATCTAGTTTGTACGTTTTGTTGCCGTTGTGTGTAAAAGTGTTAACTCTTATAAAATAATTTCAAACTAAGCAAAAAACTGGGGTAGAAGTTTTTATTATTAAAGTCGTCCACTGTCGCCTCAGAAAGATTATTTTCGACCGCTGGGAATGTACAGACGAATGAAAGAAATCGCCTAACTCCTGAGAAGTTACAAATGTTGTGCTTTTTGAACAAAAATTTGCCGGTGGTAAATTTTAATTATTAAATCTCTTAGTAAAAAAAGAACAGTGGTGTGTTATTTATAACCTTGTTGAATTATTCGTATTCGTGTTCGCCGAATAGTATGTTTGATATTCGTATTCGTATTCGTGAAAGTAGTATTCGTTGCGTCACTACTTGTAATATGTCACAACACTATCGAAGGATCGAGATCGGCCTATAGCAATCTAGGGGGATCTATAACATTCGGGAAACGTCTATAAACGTCTAGAAATGCCTGATCCAACCGAGAAGCACATTTTCTAAACACTAGAATAATCCATAAAGTACGAAAATACCGGCATTTTTAGTCGTGAATTGCGAATCGACAGATATATAGCGAAATAAATCAATGTGATAAATACTACGTGTGACAATTAGATGGAATGCTCTAGTGAATGTTAAATACGTGTAACCCAGCGATAATTATGTGTTCATCTACAAATGATATATTGCGAAATAGTGTAACTTATAGAAAAGCGTTGAGTTTAATTCGTTTTAAGTGACTTTGTACATTATATAATTAATTAATCATTTTACTATTTAATATACAAAAACATTCATTTAATTTTCTTATATAGGTAGATACGTAAATATACTTTTTAACTGTGCTATTATATATACATTTTGTTACTATCCATGCATATGATTTTTTATATATATATTAATTTACTTTTACTATTGCTTTTGTATTATACAATGTATACTGTTCTTATTATCCACATTTTATGTTTATATACTCAATTAATTAATTAATTAATCTTACAGTTATATAGTATTTTGTTTTATATCCTTATAATTTTTGTTCTCACTATATTGTTCAGCTGCTCATCTCGGCACAGGTTCTTCCTAGTGAGATGAGCGGCTCCATTTCCTATGTCATGTAACAAGATGAAGATAAATAAATAAATAAAAATAAATAAAATTAATAAATTGCTAATTAATTTCCAATGTTTTGATTCATTTACTGGACAAAAAAGGGTCGCGCGTGGACTGCCCTAGCTATCGGGCCACTGGCACTGGCCTATTAGGCTCTTGGAAAACTTTATGTGATCAATATAAAAATCGTAGGTTTTTTGTCTCCCATTTGGGTTTACACGAATAGCTGCGTATTGTATATCACCGTCTGGTATTGGATCTAGATTGTTGTATGTGCGTTGCAAATACCCGGCTGCATTTAATTAACGGCTATCGCACGCCGTTAGTGGATACTAGATACGGCCGCTTTCGGCGCGGCGGGGCTTAAATGTTAATGCCCGCGTGCCGGCCGCGGGATCGGCCGATTGCGAGCGCCAGCTTGGCCATCCGGTATCGCGCAGCTGGCGGACGCGATATCTAGATACGCCCGCTTCGGAATGGAAATAATGCGTGCTGTTTTCGACCGAATTCGGCTGGCAGATCGAACGACGATACGATTGGAGCGATTTTTCAATCGGCGCATACGTCAGAAGCTCCAACGACGCGAGTGGGATAAAGGGGATCGTTTGAAGGGTTCGTTACCGCATCGGTACAAGTCAGTGGTGAACTAGCGCGCGTACCATAGATGGCACGTACAGCAATTTACATCACGCCGCTTCCCCGTGGGGGTAGGTATAGAGGATAGAGCGCCACATTCTTGTCTTGACGCTCAACTCTCGCCTCATCCGCATTTGTACATCTTCGCATGCAAGCTCGACGATTTTTGAGGCTTATAAAAGGACCATCTTCTAGTATCTGGGTGATCTGGTCGCTTTCTCTCGCCGTCAACACTTTTTATTTAATAAATAGTAAATTAAGCGTTGTTTCGTTTACAGAGTGGAAGTTCATGATTAACACAATGATTTATTCACAACGTTTTATCCCACTAATTTGAGTTATATAAGCCAAAGCGCTTTCGTTGGACACAACCATCATCTTCAGAGGCAATTTTAGAACTAATTGTAAATCAATATGGCGGACAAATAGAAAGTAAAGGGATGACGATGAGGGAGGGGGGGGGGCGAGGGTAGTTATTTATTGACATATTAGGTCCTTACATATGAAATTGGCGTTTAGTATGGGAGGAACATAAAGCCGATTTTTTTTATTATAATATATTTATTTAATCAAAGTATGTACCATTGCTATCTATGCACTTTTGCCATCTCATAGGTAGTTCACCGATCCCTTTACTAAAAAAACCATTCGGACGGGAATCAATAAAATCTTTGAAGGCGGTTTGGACTGCCCCATCGGAGTTGAATTTTTTCCTTTGCAAGAAGTTATCCAAATTTCGAAAAAAATGGTAATCTGTTGGGGCAAGGTCCGGAGAGTACGGTGGATGTCTTAGACATTCCAATTGAAGCTCCTCTAATTTGGTAGCCGTCTGTTGTGCAGTGTGTGGTCTAGCGTTATCATGAAGCAGCAGTGGCCTAGAGCGATTAACCAGCCTCGGTTGTTTAGCAGCTAGCTTTTCCATCATGGTTTGCAGTTGCTGACAATAGACATCTGCCGTAATCGTCTGGCCAGATTTAAGAAAGCTGTAGTGAACGACACCAGCACTAGTCCACCAAACGCTAACAAGTAACTTTTTTGGAGTCAATTTTCGCTTGGGGCATGGTTTGGCTGGTTCGCCAGGGTTCAGCCATTGCGATAAGCGCTTCCGATTATCGTAAGGATCCACTTTTCATCACAGGTAATGATTCGATTTAAAATCCCTTCATTATTGTGCCGGTTGAGTAATGCAACGCAGCAGTCAACGCGCGTTTGTTGATTTGCTTCACTCAATTCGTGAGGTACCCACCTTTCAAGCTTTTTCACCTTACCAATTTGCTTCAAGTGGATTAAAACAGTTTTATCACTAACACCGCAGCCTGCAGCTAACTCGGATGTGGTTTGCGATGAATCCGCTTCCACAATAGCCTTCAATTCTTCATTATCAACTTTGGTCTCCGGCCGTCCACGGGGCTTGTTCTGCAGGTCGAAATTTCCAGAACGAAAACGTTGGAACCAAAAACGCACTGCGTTTTCTTTTGCGGCACCGTCGCCATACACATCATTAATCCTTCGAGCCGTTTCTGCAGCACTGGTACCACGGTGGAACTCGTACTCGTTAATAACGCAATATTTCAAGTTTTTCATTTTGTAAACTGAGTGACGCAAAGAAAAAACAATCGAGGAAAAAACAAAAGAATTATAATTTTCAAAACACAAATACATGAGTAAATAGCTGTATAAATTTGGATTTGGAATTCCTAACCAAAGAGAAGATATTTGAGATCAAATTTGCCAGTACGGTAAAACGTCAATTTCATATGTAAGGACCTAATATTAATGTAAACATAAAAATATGAGTGGGTTTTAAAAAGTAAACAATGAATGTAAATAACACGGACGGTAGACAATCAGAATATGATGTATACAATAGTGTAATACTTGTTGTACTGTGTTTAGAAATTGTCACATAATAAATGCCCAAGAAATACAAACACAAAGTAATAATATAAAGTAGAAAGCAACCACATAGCAATAGCACAATACAAAAAAATTATATATTAAAAAACAAGCAAATTTATATCAATAGAACATAATTTATATCAAAAAAGCATAATAATAAAAAATATGCAAAAATTTGCTAAAAATATTTAACGCCATATAAGTTTTACCGTTTGGGAAAAAAACGTGCAACAGTTTTAAAAAAGTAAACGATAAACAAATAATAAAAAGAAAAAAAAATCGATAGTAAACGATATAGAAAATGTATATTTGTGAACTAGAAATGTATTTATTCGTATATTATATATTTTCCAGTTTAGGAGCAAAAATATTACGATTTTACTAAAAAAATACCAGTTTAAAACGGTACGACTTTTATATAACAATATAATAATGATGGTTCCTACCTAATCTCGGACATCTATCAAAAAAGCATTTTTTTTATTTTTTGTGCCTTTTATAGAAAATACTCTTCTTTTTGCAACACAAAGTTAAAAAAAAATTCCTACTTTTTTCAGAGAAAACTGACGTAAAAGCGGACAAATACACTCATTTTGACGTATTATAAAATAAAGTCAAACTTCTAACAGCTCTGGAAAAATGCTTTTTTGTAGATGGCTTAGTTCACGTAGGGATTGTCGATATAATGAATGAACATCAAACGATACAGCTCAAAATGTACAACATTTTGCGAACGTCATTGAGCTTGAAGCGGCAGTTTAAGGCCGGCGCCACACTAAGCGTATTTTCCGTCGCGTCAAATTTCGCAACCGAATTTAGCAGTCACGTACAATATTCCGCGGCGGATTCACTCTAGAACAAACACACGTGCGTGCGCAGTGCGGGCGAACCGTCGAATGTGGCGCGTTGCATTTAAAAACATGAGACGCGACGTCACTAATTTTAAGTCGACGTTAGATCCTTAGACCGATGGTTCATTCAGTGTGTTTGATAAGCGCACATAACAAATAACCTAGACATTTATATTGACAATTTGCTTTTATTTAAAATGAAACTCCGTAATCTTATTTATGATTATTGAAATAAAATTAATACTTCTTTAATTGAATCCCATTCCCTTCCTCTTCCCACCCTTCCCATTTTATACATTATCATAAGTTAAATATTTAAAATGATTATACTAGACCGCATTCTAAAGAATGTGCCCAAAAAATATGTATGTTGTTAAAAAATGAACACAAAATAAGTTTTTTCTAGTAAGTAAGTAACCTTTTTTAAACTAAAAAATACATATTTATTTGGAATTCATATTGAGGATTGTAATACGGGCTTGCCAGGCAACTTTCCCCCGCTTTCTTCTTACCGGACAAAGTTAGGGAATGGTCTTTTGATTACATTCGACCTTTACCTATCGTAATTTAAACTTTTATCGCATATTCTTTATAATTTTTTTTACTTAGTTTTCTTCAGGAAACTTCACTGGTCATGCTAAATAGATATTTTTTCGATATTATATATATTTTTTTAGTATATTGTCCTGCATGTTTCCCAAAATAAAATAAAATAAAATGTTGTGTGGAAAGAAACGTAGCGGCGTTCCGCGACGTCAATGACGCGACGGAAGAAACGCGTAGTGTGGCGCCGGCCCAAGCGGGATGTTACACGGGTCGGCACCGCGGGGTTCCTGGCGAAGCACAGCAGATCCGAGGTCTGCCCAATCAGCTGTTAATAGGCTGCCTGAGCTAACGCGCGCCGATAGGGAGTATTTCGCTACGGCATTCCGCGTGGCCGCTCCGGCCCTGTGGAGTGGATTAAATCGCCGTGTACATGCACAGCCAAGTTCGCACGGCTCTTGTAATCCAGACTGTCTAGCTGATCTGGTTTAGAGTCGTTATTTTTCATTAAGCACCCCAGATAAACGGTTACTGTTTGACTCCCGATCTTTAAGTACATTTTTTTTTATTTACTGTAAAGGAATTATTATTTTAACAATATTTTTATATGTGAACATCATACATACATAAAAAAATATTGAAAATACTACACATTAAAAATATAGAAATGTCATTACCAGCTGCGAAATATATGTATACTAACTAGTTATTGAGAAAAGACTCGAGATGTCTCTAGCATAGACAATTCAAATATTCGGAGGGTTCCTATAAATCGAACATAGGTGTATAGGGTTATTTGGAAAAAAACAAATAACCTCTATACCTGCCTTAATTATATGTCGAAAATGTTTCAGTAGCCATGACCTAATTATCAATATTTAAGCAAAATCAAACTTCGCATTTTTTTTTTAATATTTCTGATTTTTTACAAAATGTTGAACTATTGTAACAGAAATTTATTGATTACGAAAAGTTGATTCGCTTCAATACAAGTTAAATAAAATGATTAAATCCTGCAGAAATTCCAATTGAAATGTTTTCCAATTGGAAGGTTTTTATTATTTTATTTGACTTTTATTAAAGGAAATGAATTTTTCATTAGTGATATAGGTTAATGTAATGATAGTGCGTTTTACCAAAAAAAGTGAGAAATATTGAAAAAAAATTGCATATTTATATGTCGCATATACCCATAACTATTGATATTATTGATGTCATGGTTGCTTGAAAATTTTCGACTCATAATTAAAGAAGGAATATAGTCTTAGGAGGTTTTGAATGTTTTTCAAATAGCTTTGTTTAAAGAAATTACAAAAAATTTGATAATGTGTACCTAGATGTTTTATGATGGAATTGGTGAATATTGTGTAGAGTGATCACTTAAGTCAGCTCCTACAGATTGTAAGCCCTGGGCCATCGTATAAAGAGATTTCCAGGCACGATTTTCGTATATAAATAGCTTTGTCTCTGTGATTTCTATAATTTTTCTTAATTAAATAGAATTCTTATTTATTCTTGCTACTGTAAGGGAAACAAAAACGAATATTTTATACAAACTTTATAGATGTATAGAATGGTTCGATGCTGGAGGCATGTCGTCGTGTCACAGGGTCTTCAGGAGAATGCCCTGTCACCACGGGGAGGGAGTCAAGAACGTACTGATCATTTTATACGTGACCATAGTTTTGTATGCAATAAGTGGAGATGTATTGCTTTTTCCACGCTCGGGGTCGTTAGTGTGCTACTGATGAAATATGAAGTCAGAAATACGACTTTGATTTTTAACAGCCGCAGTACTAAGTACGATAGATACGTCAATAAAATCAAAAGCGCGGGAAAGAGGACGAAATTTGTTCCACTAGGGCCCGAATTCAGAATCAATACTTAGTGATTTAAAGGTTAAGGTACGCCTTAAATGCGTAATTTCAGTATAAAATCTCCTCAGTTTTTATCAAAACCGTGATCATTTTCTAATAAATGATTTGCAAATTCATTTATTATTCCTATTTTATACATAAATAATTTTGGTCTGAAATTGAATAATTTAGGATCATTAGAAATTAGTAAAGCATGTAAAAGTAAACAAAATATTAGAAATAATCAATTAAATTTAACTACTAGTCCAATTCTAAAATTTTTTCCAATAATTTTGTGTATTCAAGAACTTCAGTAATAATATTTAAAAATATATTTTTTAATTAATTTAGAATACCAAAAAACAAAAGACATCATAAATTTTGATATTTCGACGTTTATAAAATACCCTGACGATGGAAAGGTTTTTTCCGAAACGTTAAGGCGTACTTAATGAATATAAGTAGATTTAAACAAATAATAAAATCATTTTTTTATGTGTCAATCTACAAAGTTGCTCAACCAATTGAAAAAAAAAAGATTCATGATCATCGTAATAATTATATGGAATTCTGTATGCATTAGGAAATATAAATTCTTGTGTTACCTATTTAAAGAATAAATAAAAATACATTTATTGGGGTTTATTTTCAAAATTAAGATGCGACGTTCACCATCCATCGTAAGAACATCCATTCATCGATTTTTAAAAATTTATATATGTTTATGTTCCAAATAGGAATCATCCGTATATTTCAAGGGGCTATGCTAGTGACATCTGTTGTCTTTTCTCACGAAACAGTATACCTACATAGATTTCATACCTGTAATGATACTTCTTTATTTATAATGTGGCGTATTAAGCAATAAACTTTTAAATTTATTTTCACACTTTGTTGCGGAGCAACCAGAATCTTAGATTACAGAGCTTTAGATTAACAAGTTGAATTGCAGATCCTATTAAAATAAATCTGCTCCTACAGGCCCTAAGGATTATCGTGTCTATGGAATAGAAATCGTGGATTATTTCCACAATCTTCTGTCTGTTCCCTTCACGTCTTCGCAGACAAATTGGACAGGTTTATTATAGACACGAAATAATAGAGATTGCACTACGGAACCAACTAAGATGTTTTAAGCTGAGGCCGAAGAGATATTTAGCAGATTTATGTATCGTTATCAGTGTATATTTTATTGTAGCTGTTCGTGTTGCAGTACGAACCTGGTTTCGGGTTTCTATAAGGTATACACGCAGAGTTATGAGGTTTGCTGGATAAACCGGTCTACCCTTAAGACCACACGGGTTGACTTCAGAGCTTATAAATAACGAAGCTTACATATTAAGTTAGTATTAATTACAAATGAAATGTAAAGAGACTTATGGAATGTGATTAATTAAAAATTATATTCGAGAAGGTTTTGAAAAATATTGTAATTATTAATCATAATGTAATAACGCCATCATAATGCTAATCGAATCTTAAGTAAATTAAAAAACATAATCAGAAACAAGTGGTTCAAATTGGGTGAAAAACATAAACTATGTTATGTTTAAAAATTAAAATAAAACCCAAATCACTTTGTTTTCACCACTTTATTAGATTAAACAATCTACATGTTTCGAGAACAATGTTCTCTCCTTCAGGATTATTGTGTACTATAACACGTATTGTGTACACAATAATCCTCAAGAAGAGAACATTGTTCTCGAAACATGTAGATTGTTTAATCTAATAAAGTGGTGAAAACAAAGTGATTTGTGTTTTATTTTAATAATAATGTCACCACAAAGTTCAAGCCTTCATACAGAAGAAAAAATATTCTTCGAACAGTTAATATGTTATGTTTACTTGAGTTTAAGTATGATTTTATATTTGACTACTCGAGTGTTGAGAGTATCAGAATTTTGTTACATGGATTGGGTGGCTATATACATAATCGTTATCATCAGAAATTTTTGTTAGTAGGTATGCCTGCATGGAATACACAACACATCAGTATTCTTTAATATTTTAATAGAAGCTAAATGCTTGTGCCTTGGATATAGGATTAAAGTGGTGACTTCTTGGGATGATGATGTGACAACATGATCACGAGTATCTTAACATTAGACTTAACGAGTAGATGCAATGCTGGATGAAGGCCTTCCTACGGAACCGCTGCCCTTTTTGGATCCCCGTCAATCGTTGCCAAACTACTCCTACTGGTTCGATAGTTTACGTACCCATCTAGACTTCGGACGTCTTCTGAATCGGTTTAAGTGTGACAGATTCGAAAATTGAGGGGAACTGCACTTAATAGAGGATTTCCGAATTATTTGAATAATTTTAGAAGGTTTAAGAAAGATCTTGAATAAGCAAAGTTATACTAGAAGTTTCGAGAAAATCGGGTCTTTATAAAATATGTCCAGGCAGCCAAGTCGAGACAATCTGTGTGAAAACAAAAGTGCCTAAGTGTGGAATATTTCATTATTTAAATTTATTTTAAGTATTTCATTTCAATGTTTTTTTTTTTTGCGTTACGCGCCGCTGCGAACCCTTGCTCAATGAGGCATACTTGCTTATAATATTTTAATGTTTAATCAATTTTCAAGACAATGTATATAGTCAGGGCCTATTAATAATTCTTTTATTATTAATTACTGAAAAATATGAAAAAAATATTTGTTTTATATATTAAATGTTTGCGCTTGATGAAAAAAGTTGCGTGTGGAGGCTTATTTGTCCCTTTTTAAATTTTCATCAAAAACTACTTCTCAGCTGTCTTTGGGCAGTTGCTCGTTGTGCTTTTGATGTGTTTATTTTTACATCTGTGCATTTTTAAATATTTATTTTTCTTTTCTTTCATTTTATAAACTTCGAAATGAAACGCTGAATATGATGTATTGTGTTTTGCTAATATTTAGTGTTTATATGTTAAATTTCAAAACTGCTTTCTTTTATAAACGTTTAAATGTAAACAAAGTTAATGCTATAAACACATAAAGTAATGGATGATCCAAACGCATCAGTTATTTTAAGCTACTGTAAAAAAACGCAGATTTTTTTGAAAAAAAATATAAATTTCGATACCGGTCGGATCGATAACGATCGGAAAAAAATAATGTCAAATGGTCTCTTCGTAATCGTTCATAAATAGCTAGCTACCCACACAGTATAAAATACACATTTATATAGCTTTATAGTAAAACAAAAGTATTTTTTTCAACAGACTATGTTTTTTTGTAAGCCGAATGAGTCTCTTAAGTAATGTATGTCTTCTTTTAAGACATGCTTTTTAAGAGTATTTTGAGAGTTTGACCCTTTCTTCAATAAAAGTAATGTCTTCAATAATAGCTTTGATATTGTCTTGCGGTTCGTTCCTGGAGCGTTAGTATAAATGAGTAGCTTGTTGGTCTTGTGGTTAGGACTCTCGCCTCGTGACCCAAAGGTTGCGGGTTCGAACCTCACTCCAGACCAGCAAGTTAGTCCTATTTTCATAGTACAAACGTTTAGCTTAGTTTGAATATAGTAAGAATATTGATGTGACATGTATTCCGTGTTCGTATCTCTATTTAAAAAAAAACCTTATCTTTTACGTAATAGCAAAAAAATCCATAGGCGTTAAATCGAACCTGCTGATTAGAGCAAATGATACTCTCGGAACTCGAGTAGTGCTAATAAACTCCAGTAGAGTTATGACCGTATTTAATTTACAAATTATCCTTTATGAAAAAGTGACGTCGATTCCATTAATGTTACAATTTTTATTTGCGATATGTCACATACAATTTTTTAATGTTTCAACGATGAAAAAACATAATGATATTTAAAATAGTGGATAAATTCAGATCATCCTCTATTAATTTATTTAAAAAAAAGTATGTGTATCGATCCATTCTGAATTCAAAAACTTTATTAGTTTTTCCCGCTGCTTAAATGTTTACTAAAGCCCGGTTGTTTTCTAAAAAATAATTAGGTTTATTTCTAATTCTTACGCCTCGAGATTGAATGATGAAATATATTGAACCGTATTGAATAGAAAGGCTCAAGTGATTTGCGATTAAAATTTTCAATTTTGCTCGCAATAAACAAGTTGATTAAAAAGCTGGTCTCCAGTGTTTTCCCGTAGAAATAATAAATTACGGCTGAACAAAGATGTTTTGAGGTCTCGAATGAATGGCTGGCGTCGAATGAACGCGGAGGTTTATTTTACAACACTGACTTGTGAATGTATTTGTTCGGTTCAAATAACATTTTAACCATATTCATTTATGCAAGTTTTTTGGTTTCTTTTTTGACAGGTTCCATAAATTGCTTCAATACCTGACTTATCTGGCAAACAATTTTATGCACGCTCAATCTATAGTCAAAATTTATCCGGCCGTATTCTGAAAATAACAAGATTATTATTTTGGCGAGTGTAACCCCAAAACACAAAAATAGACATGACATAGATCTACGACAGTCCGCCATATTCAGTGTTACTAACTCAACACTCAGAATTCATAAATACATTTTTTTAACAAACAAGCCGCCAATTTATCCTTATTGCTATTGATATAGATAGTCCTAGTACTAAATTAAAGCAGGTAGGTCTATTGTAGAAACATTTATTAAAAATTATGAATCTTACATGATTTACATAAAATACTGTCACGAGACGTGGCTGTGGGAGACAAATGAAACACTAAAATAATTTAAATTTTTTATTAATTTCACCAAAAAGTCACTGGACACAAATTAAATAAGAGCACTGTTCTTAAATTTGCATTAACTAAATATTTCTATATAGTCGCACTGATTATCTCTATTGCATCGATAACTTTGTCGAGTGATCTGTTCAACTTCACACATAGGTATTCTCTTGATTTATTATCGCCAGTTTGACCCACGCGCTAGCAACACACGCCATACCGTTGGCTTTTCTGTGGATTTCTATGGCGTCAGTCTGCTGTCAACAACGCAAAAACTGATTGCGTAGCGGCCGGCCGGTCCCTTTTATATGGGTTAAATGTCTCGTCAACGTCGCGAAGTTTCTAGAACTTACGAGACGAGCCTACTCATTTCGAGAGGTTTCAGTAATCTCTCAATAATCTTAAAGAGCTTTCAAAGTCTGCCATCTCGTTAAAATATATTTTTTGCATTTTATTTATTTATTTATTTATTTAACGCTACATGAAAAATATAGGTAGGGTTGTATAATATTAAGCAATAACACTGCAATAGGTGTTAGCGGTAGTGTGCACGGGCATTATTATTGTGTATTACACAAGAACACTTCTTAAGCCTCATCAAACAATTGAAACCATGAAAGCCAGCACATAAAAATAAACATAAATAATAAAAGTGTTAAATAATGTAGGTAGAATAATTAGAAGAACTTTCTAAAACGATTGCTTGATATTTAAGTTTCAATAGGCAAAATTTAGTTATATTTAAAAATATTATTTTTTAATTTAATTTAATTTTTTATCAAACTGACCGTCAACGGGTCATTATTGACCCTAATAGATGGTCCTAGAGTGACAGTAGAGTACAAAGTATAAATATTTTATGAACATTTTGAATATAATATAATTACATAATACACTTTTTCTGATAAATCAATAATAAATAATGACTCGAATGAATGATAAAATAAATTATAAAAAATATTCAGTATAAAATAAAGACTTAACCAAATCAATAAATATAATTTAGGAAACAGTTCCTGATTAACAAGTTTTTACAAAATACCTAATACACTTTTTTATGATAAATTAATAATAAATAATGCCTTAATGATAAAATGAATTGTAAATAATATTCAGAACAAAATGAAGACTGTCGCAAATCAATAAATACAGTTTAGGAATGAGTTGCTGATTAGCAAGTTTTTACATAATACACAATACAATCTATTTGAATTTAATAAGATTAGAGGCAAAAACGTCTAACTGCTTGTATATGTTTGCTAGTCTAGGAAACCTTTATAACTTCTAGTTTCGCGGGATGGAACACGGATCGCATGGGAAGGGACGCAGATACGTCCCAATAAATGAGGAAAATTGATTATTTCATTTATTATTTTGTGAAATTATTCAATTTATCAACACCCGGATTTCTGCTCATGTAGAAAAATGTATACCTAAAAATTTAAAAATAAATAATAGTAATTTAAAGTTATAATTAATCTTGTCTTATAAATATTATTTATCTCGTTTTATTGAGTTCATTTGACGACTGTTTAATAGTTAGCAATATTTTAATACATTACACACGGTTGCCGCTATCATTTATATAATATTAATATTGTTTTGACTTGCAAATGTTTTAATTATTATTTTCCGCGCTAAGCTTGTGTTTACCGATCGCCTAAAAATAACATTGAAAATATTCTAAGAATGAAAACATCAATTAATTTTTTAAAACGTAAACAGTGCGATGAAGAATTAAATATTTTTGTGTTTACACAGTTAATTAATTGATTGCATCGGTGATGGAGCGGGTGTGCGCACTTGTCTTAAAGTCAAGAGTTCGATCCCCTCACCGGAAGCCATAAGTCAACAGTAAAAAATATTTTTGCGATCTTGCAACTATCAATGACGACATTTGAAAAAACAACTACCAGAAATCCCGGTTAATATTGTTGTCACGAGGAAAATGAAAACACAGGAAAATAATCGATTAATTAATTAGTGATTTATTATTTTATTAAATTGACAAAGTCACTGAACACGAATTAATACATTATTCTATAAATCACACTATTTCGTTATTTATCACTCGTATATTTAACAATTTATTATCGATGGGAACACTTTATTTAACACTCGCTAGAACTTTCATTTCACTTCTCTTATATAATAGTCGCATTTGTTTGATCGCTCACTATCGGTAAGAACTCGCTCGATTATTTCGCTCGATATCTGTCACCCCAATATTCATGGTATTTACCATTATAAAACAGATAAATAAAAACAAAATAGATGCCAACTTATCACACATGTTTTGTCTGCAAAGACATATATACAGAGATAAATTGAAAGGGTGGAAGAATGTTGATGAAAGAATACAACTTTGCAAATTAGATAATTATTAATGTTGATGAAAGAATACAACTTTGCAAAATAGCCATTAATACTTAGTTTTCTCTAAAAATCAATGAGTCATAATGAAGTGTCTACCAAACTGGAAAAGCGGCCAAACGCCTAAATTAAATTATCAAGCGGGTCTCACAAGTGAAGATGATAAATTTTAATTTGCAGAAATATAAACATGGATGAGTGTGAAGTTTTCGTAAAAGGTGGGATTGACAGAGTGGGTGATTCGTAGACTAACAGGAAATATAAAAAGATTCATTGCACGGCGCGTGCCGTCATACTTTACATTATAATTTATATTTGAAATTCCGTGGGGCATCCGCGATGTAGTAGTAGATATTTACGTCAATAGATTGGAGAATATTCAGAATAATTTAACAGGCTAGTTGGAGAATACGGTGGGTCACTCCGATTTTTTTTAAGGGGTAAGTGTTCCTTTTATAGATGAGTACCCTGATTTCAAAAATGTACTTAGGTCACAAGTAATAAAAAAGTTATTACAAGTTTTAAAATTTTCTCTATATATTTTGTCATTTGAAATGCTTCATCTACGTTTAACACCATTTCAGAAAACCATAGATTAAAGAGACACATATTACGTTTTTGTAATAACAAATTTGAATCTTCTGCGGGATTATACCGTGTTTTAGGACCTTTCTGGCCGACGTTTTGGATCCCATTGCAGGGTCCATCATCAGGTCTGATGTGTTGACAACATCAACACATCAGCCCTGATGATGGACCCGGCAATGGGATCCGAAACGTCGGCCAGAAATGTCGTAAAAACTTCTAAGTTCTAGGGTCAACCATGATTTATCACTCGACAGCTCTCGGCATTTGAGAGCAAATTCGTGCTAGTAAGTGTTACTTCTCATATCTATACTAGCTGTAACCCTTCAGAAATGATGGTACGTTTACATGTCGGTTTCTAAGGGAGAAGTATTTATTTATTTAAATAGATACTTAAATGAAAAAAATATATATATATATATAAAGAAGTTACGGACGTTATACGAAGTTACGACAGATGGACGGGCGGACAGACAACAAAATTATTATAATTGGTATGAAAACATGTAAAGTTTGAATGATAAATAACATTGACTAGTGTTTGATTAAGCGGTTGTCGGAATATTTTATTACCATCGGCCATTTACGATGACACGAAAATTCCATATTTACTTCGTAGTTTTCCGTTCCAGTCATGGGGGATTTTATAATTGGATTTTTTCCATTCATTATTGCAAAATAACATTACTCAAACAAAAAATATTTGATAAAACTCGTGTTATGAAATCGGTTTTTTACACCTTTGCAGGTAATAATATTTTTTATCCAATGACGTGCGGTAACGGAATATTTACGTTTTAAAAAAATATCGATTATATTTGAAAATAATAACTCAATAATATTTATTAAAATGTTAATGGTAGTTTGTGATGATTATGCTTTAAATGCTCTATGCAATTATTTAAAAATAAATTTTAAAAGATTTGCGATTGCGAAGATCGATTTGCGTCAAAGAGTGCGACTTATGTCGAAATAACGCAAAACGGATCAATCACATTTTTTTCTTCATAACAACCAATTAATTATCCCATAGATATTTACGAGACGCAACTTCTACATACTTAGAGCGATGTAAAACAAATTTTTCGTACTTATTCTCTATGACACTCTTCGTGGACTATATTGTGTAGGTATATCGTCATAACTTAGAACTTGTGCAAAACAGTGTCAATTCCTCTTCCTAAAGTTATTCTTTAGGAAACTACACAAAATATGTGTATGCAAATCTTTATCCTTGTTATTAAATCAATCTTTTATGTTATTATTTATTGTCTACCTCGTTATTCATGTTTCTTGATCAATCTTATACAGGGTTATTTATCATTTTATTTAACTTGTATTGAAACGAATGAATTTTTCGGAATCGATATGAGTTACTGTAATAATATTCAAACGTTTTACAAAAAATAAGTCGGAAATATTGGAAAAAAATGTAAACTTTGATGTCGCATATCTCCATAACTATTGATATTAGGTCATGATAGCTTGAACATTTTCGACTCATAATCAAGGGATGAATATAGTCCTGTGAGGTTATTAATGTTTTCCAAATAATCCTGTATCTATACCTATATAATATTTTTTGTATTTAATTTCAAGTTATTTATTTTTCATATAACATTTACATTACAAACATAAATTTAATTCGTAAGTGTTATAAATAAGTTAGAAACATATAAACAATAACACATACAAAATAATTCATATTAAAGTGGGAGACGCGGAAAACTTCGGAAAACCCTTACAGATCAATGTACAGAGTGACATTGTTTAGCATGGTAGTAGTTCTTCCAACAGGCATAAACCATTGGCAGATTGGTCTTGTATATTGGAATATGAAACAATTAGTGCTGACGCTATCCAAGATAATCATAAGGAACATACAAACCAATGTTCGGCATAATTTCAGGATTATCGATCGTACCGCGCAACAATCGATAAAAAACTATTATAGCCAAGCATACCCTGGAGTATTGTAACTCATTTTATTCTATTTTATAATTGTGATTCAACCTAGAATACGAAAACTATTAAATTGATAAATATAACTGTTCTAGAACAGGTTTCACCCAGTGGAGCGGTATAGGCTAAAAGTGTGTATGAGCGAGGAAGGATAGATAAGAAAATATTTGGGGCAAGTGTTGAAAGTAACAGGAATAGAAGGCGTCCACGAAAGACCTGGCGTGATCAGATACTAAAAGTATTGGAGGATGGCCCTGTTAACAGCCTCAACGACTGTACAGCGTGAATGAGACGATGTATGAATGTAGCCGAATCACAAGTGGCATGCCGAGATAGAAGAATATGGCGTTCTAGCCTCTCTGATGAAGATGAATAAATAAATAAATATGCACCACTCTCCGATCTTGTGTTTTTGATGCAACTCATTTTGAGACCCTAGTGTATGGCTAACTTAACTTATATTTTATGGTATCGTGTTTCATTTTTGAATAATTACAGACGTGTCTCCTTAACAATCACCTTTGACCCTTTCTTCACGGTGCCCCTTTTTCATAACAAGACCCGAAGGGAATTACGGCCGGCCAACTAAATTTAATACGTGGACAGCCGAAGGTCCAACGGACAGCGATGTCTTGAGTTTTCAAACCTCACAAGTGAATGTGGCTACTTAAAAAATCTTTTATAATTTGACGTTATTATGCAGAAGGCATCCAAACTACAAAATAATAAATATTAGGTCCTTACATATGAAATTGGGGTTTAGTATGGGAGGAACATAAAGCCGATTTTTTTTATTATAATATATTTATTTAATCAAAGTATGTACCATTGCTATCTATGCACTTTTGCCATCTCATAGGTAGTTCATCGATCCCTTTACTAAAAAAACCATTCGGACGGGAATCAATAAAATCTTTGAAGGCGGTTTGGACTGCCCCATCGGAGTTGAATTTTTTCCTTTGCAAGAAGTTATCCAAATTTCGAAAAAAATGGTAATCTGTTCGGGCAAGGTCCGGAGAGTACGGTGGATGTCTTAGACATTCCAATTGAAGCTCCTCTAATTTGGTAGCCGTCTGTTGCGCAGTGTGTGGTCTAGCGTTATCATGAAGCAGCAGTGGCCTAGAGCGATTAACCAGCCTCGGTTGTTTAGCAGCTAGCTTTTCCATCATGGTTTGCAGTTGCTGACAATAGACATCTGCCGTAATCGTCTGGCCAGATTTAAGAAAGCTGTAGTGAACGACACCAGCACTAGTCCACCAAACGCTCACAAGTAACTTTTTTGGAGTCAATTTTCGCTTGGGGCATGGTTTGGCTGGTTCGGCAGGGTTCAGCCATTGCGATGAGCGCTTCCGATTATCGTACAGGATCCACTTTTCATCACAGGTAATGATTCGATTTAAAATCCCTTCATTATTGTGCCGGTTGAGTAATGCAACGCAGCAGTCAACGCGCGTTTGTTGATTTGCTTCACTCAATTCGTTAGGTACCCACCTTTCAAGCTTTTTCACCTTACCAATTTTCTTCAAGTGGATTAAAACAGTTTAATCACTAACACCGTAGCCTGCAGCTAACTCGGATGTGGTTTGCGATGGATCCGCTTCCACAATAGCCTTCAATTCTTCATTATCAACTTTGGTCTCCGGCCGTCCACGGGGTTTGTTCTGCAGGTCGAAATTTCCAGAACGAAAACGTTGGAACCAAAAACGCACTGTGTTTTCTTTTGCGGCACCGTCGCCATACACATCATTAATCCTTCGAGCCGTTTCTGCAGCACTGGTTCCACGGTGGAACTCGTACTCGTAAATAACGCGATATTTCAAGTTTTTCATTTTGTAAACTGAGTGACGCAAAGAAAAAAACAATTGAGGAAAAAACAAATGAATTATAATTTTCAAAACACAAATACATGAGTAAATAACTGTATAAATTTGGATTTGGAATTCCTAACCAAAGAGAAGATATTTGAGATCAAATTTGCCAGTACGGCAAAACCCCAATTTCATATGTAAGGACCTAATATAATACATACAGTTTTGTCTGTACCGATCAAGAATATTCATAGAATCTTTATAGGATAATACAAGAATAATTGATCCATGCATTTGATGGTTTTTATGACACTTCCAAGTATTGCTTTGGCATACCATAATGATTTAGCTTCTAATTTGATATCCTCAGATACTGCACAGAACTGTTTGACTACCTCTCCCTGTCGGCCATTATCGATGGCAAAATATTCTGTGTCCACGGGGGCCTCAGTCCTTCCATACAGACCCTGGATCAAATCAGAACCATTGATAGGAAACAAGAAGTACCCCACGACGGCCCAATGTGCGACCTGCTGTGGAGCGATCCTGAAGGTTTATTATTATATTATTACTATTTATTTATTCATATATTTACTTAGATGGTGTATTGAGTTCAACAATATGTCAAACAAAACACTACCAATCTAATGTCTAATTGCCTAAAGTAAAGGCAGCGTATTAAAAAAAATGTTTTGAATGCATTCACCGCGGATTACTAATTTAGAATGTACTGGAGTTTATCTTGATTTAAGACTGAAATACAGCAATGTCCAATTAGGTAAATAACAAAAACAGCAATCTCCACTATTTGGTAAAGCAGCAATATCGATATTCAAATGTTAAATATTATTTATCCACATTTATTAACTATATTTAATTGAATTATTAAATTAAAGGAAAATTGATGCGGCAAATGTTTTTAAAAACTTATTTATTTCTAATAAGTTGTAGGTTTCATAGGTTCCAGAGAAATTTCCTTGAGAAGTGACAGGTTTTTTTGTATTCATCTCGAAAACAACCTAAGTGGGTTGAAGAGATATTGCTGCCTCATCAAAAGATATTTTATTGTCTTTGCTTTTGTACCTCTCATAATGTAATGTTCTTGTAACATTTTTTTGAACACCACAAAATCCCCATCTAGCAATAGTAATTAACCAGTGTAGTTCACATTGTCAAAATATTAAGTATTAGTTAATGACATCAGTCAAAATATTGATGACATTCAGTTACAGTTTTTATATTATATATAGTTTATTAAATTACCTAGACTAATGTTTAAAATTCATGGTTGACATTGGCAAAATAAAAGGGAAAATGCAGAAGAATGGTCAGATATTTTAAATCCAATCACTGTATTGCACCGCTATGTACTGCACAGTGTCATACTGTCATATATTCGTACATATATTGTTATATGTCAGTGACAAAAAGATCAAGATAAAAGTGTAATACTACCTATCAAACGTCATTTTATGATGTTATGTTATAAAATAGACTTTTATCATATCATGAAAAATATAACTGAGATATATATTCCAAATCATGTGAATGTTTATTTTAACAGACCAGTACCGATCTCTGATTAATATTTGAATTACATCTCATAAAATATTTTTGTACTTCATTTACCAAACAAAATAATAACGATTGCCTTTTTATTAGACTAGTAAACTTAAATTTAAAATTGATAGCAATGTATCTTGCCCTGCACTAACAAACAAGATATCTTGCAGACACCCTCGGCTGGGGCGTATCCCCGCGCGGTGCAGGCTATCTGTTTGGCTCCGATGTGGTGACACAGTTCAATGCTGCAAACGACATCAACATGATATGTCGGGCTCACCAGCTGGTCATGGAAGGGTACAAGTGGCACTTCGATGAGACGGTGCTTACGGTGTGGTCAGCGCCTAACTACTGTTATAGGTTTGTTTTCAAATTATTATTTTCAATTGTGTGTGTTATTATAAAATAATTTAAAAAATACTTTATATTGTGCTACTATAATCGGGAAAAAATGTGTTACAAGTTTTTTTGAGGTAATTTTTTTTTAATGAAAGATGTGCTGTATAAATTGTTCATGGAGAATAATTTGAATATATAAATTAGGTCTCTAAAACAGTGGTTCTAAACCTTTCAAGCGTTATGACAAACAACTATTCACATTATAAAAGTTTTCGCTGCATACTGATGAATATTGGCGAAAAGTGGCGACTGACATGAGCATTTGCTCAATGTGAGCACGTTACAATTCGAATATTTGGCATTTCATTACAGCGAGACGGGCGCCGAGCACCCGAGCGCGCTCCAACAGGCTGTCAGTTATTTGGCGAATCCCTTTGAATGTTACAACATACAGTCAGTCGCTGGCACGAGCACCGCCGAGAGCATTCGCATTCGGCTTTTCGCACTCGTTGCTCTTTGTGTCGTGGTATTTTTGCGTTTGGTATTTCTTTCTTTATTTTTCATTTTGAACAAATTTGTTGTCCAAATACGCTTTCTTTTCTTCTTTAAATAGCTATCTCAGATTAAAAGGAACGCAGCACACGTCCGCCGTTTGAACTATATCTGCTGGGAATGGAGCACAGTCAAGCATATATCCATCGCGAAGATTCAGGTGTCGTGAGCAATTTGCTCACAACGAACAAGTTCTCGATGCGAATATTCACATCGAGCAAATGCTCATGTCAGTCGCTACCCTTAGGACCACTGCCTAAAACGATCAATACGAATTCCACATTATTTTTATTTCTTACTTTATTTTTAAGAAAATCAATATTTACATTGATTTACAGCATAAATTACAATAGATTTTTTTTTTATAAATATTTTATTGTTTTGTCATATGTAGTTACTCAACTGGCCCTAGGGCAGTTTCCTGAGTGAAATTTCATAATAAATATTTGGCTTAATTAACTTTTTGGAAGTACAGTAAAATTAAATATCAAACAGTCAATTTTATAGTTGATTTACCCTGCCAATTTGCAGATCCTCTTTTCACAAGAATTGTTTTGCAAATGTAGCACATGGAGACCAATCAAATTAAGAATTCAGCCGAAACCGAATTTTGGCTTCTGTTCTGGTTTCCACCGAAACCGAAAACAAAACTAATGTAGACAAGATTTGTTTTGAAATTTACATTACATATCTAGTAGTTTTTTTTTCTTCTAGATTTATGATAGATTATTTGGGTTAAATTAAATAAAAGATATCAATTTAAAAGTAAAAAAATATTTAAATAATATTATCAAGAACTATTTACACAAAACAAATCAGCAATTTTTTTTTAATGCATAACATGATCCAACAATTCCAAACGCAAGTTTCTTTTTTATAAATATAAATAACAATTTTTAAAAATATTTTTGTTGTTAATTTATCTAGTATTTACTTTTATGTGAAAAAAAATTGTTTTGAATTTGTGTGTTTATAAATGATGTAGATTAAAAATAATTAAATGATGTAGATTTAAAAATAACATTTTAGAAATCTTAGGGTATATCAGCTTCTCACCCACAAACGAAATTTAAAAAAAAAAAATGTTTCAACCGAAACTGCAACCGAACCTAATTTTTTGGCCAGAACTGAAAATTTCGACCACTGAAATTCAGCCTTTTTCGCCTGCCTTAATTTCAAATCAACGAGGTTTTATTATAAGTATAAATAATATAGATTTTTAATTGTGTAATATAATTTGCATTTGCAGATGCGGAAACGTGGCTGCCATTTTGGAGCTAAATGAACACTTACAGAGAGATTTTACCATATTCGAAGCGGCTCCCCAGGAGTCAAGAGGCATTCCATCCAAGAAACCACAGGCGGATTACTTTTTATAATATTCTGTGAAACATTATTCTAACCAGATTACAACACGTACCAGATAGTATACTTATTTTGTATAATGTGTGAATGGTAACCCAACGATTCCTTGTCGCCCAACAAGTCAGTCCGCCAAGCCATCAAGTCTTCATGTCTTTTTGTAATATTTCTCAATGTATCTTTAAGGTTAGTTAATTTTTATTTAAGTAATGTAACTTTATTCACGATTGAACAATTTATGACTGTAACTTTGGCGAATTAGTGTAACCGGTTCTCTAAGATCGAGGTGTGATCGCTTGCAATGCGTGTATGTGTTAAGTCAATTTCTTTCTTAAATTTATGCAGAATTTGTTTGTTACCAACCTTTATACACAAATTTACAAACATAATATTTTCCTGTTCCAAATGAAAGGACAATGTGTATTTTTTAATAGCTATTTTGAAAATCGTAATAAGGATTATTCTGAAAGAATGGCGTGATTTAAAGTGAATATTTATTGAAAGCAGATACGACTCACAAACAATTATTGTATAATAAGCATTAAATTCATTTTGAAATCATATCATTAAAATTTGGAAATTTTCGATAAACTGAATGATGGTAATACTTATTTAATTTATCATTCAAAAATGAACTTATACCATCGTTCCAAATATGTCCTTACAATTATGGGATTCTTGCATAGCATTTTTGTTAAATATTTACTTAATATGTGAACTAAGTTATTCATTTTATAATTTGACAAGACACCAACATTTGGTCTTACCTGAGGAGATTAATTCTGATAAAATGAAGTGAAACATTAAAAACATTCTCAAGATCCATGTTTGTTTTATTCAGTACCAGCTGTGACTGTCTGCGGAATTCACTCTGCTTCCCTCGCCTACCCTGAGCACGAAGAAGACAGGAGAGCAGTCTGCTATGTTCCAATCATTTTAAGTTTTCCAGTGACTTACAACTCGTTTTTAAAATCCCGTACATTTTTTAAACAAATTAAAAGAAAACCCAAATTATTTTATTATTTAAATAATATATTATGTTTATTATTGTTGTTTATTTACATAATTATTGTTTATTTACATTCATTTAATTTGTGACATACACAAAGACAAATATTAGTCATTTTTAAATAAATAATCATAATATTCTTCTTCATATTTACTTTGTTGGAAGGCTTCATCCATTAAAATAATATTCTTTCATTGAAATCTTTTAAATTTATAACAAATGCCATATTTCTTTCAGTTTTCTAATATTTTTAATTATAGTAATTGTTTGCTGCAAGTACCAATGTATTTCTGACGGGACAAATTGTTCGAAATTTAATTTTCCTTTAAATAAATCTATTTACTAGTTTATAATAGATTAAATAAAAATTTGAAATGGTTTCACTCAGAACCGATAAGAGATTCTGGTTTTATATAACTGGTTGTCTTCTAGTTGAGTAGTGTTTAGTGTTCATAGTGATCAATACGGGTGTCAAATTCTTGTAGCCCTATAGTATGTGATGTGTAAAATATTTATGACCACTAAGGGTTGAAATAATTTTAATCATTTATTCTTCACCTGAACTTCTAAGCATAAAACTCTAAAATATGCATTCATTACAAGATTATTAGATGCCTAATCATTACCCTAAAAAAATTTGTCATCATAAACTCTGACAGACTACTTCCAAGATATCACCACATTTTGTTGATATTTTAAAATCGGCTTGGCTGTCCGCTCGCGTCGGTCCGATATTTACGATCCCCACTTTCTTTCTTTCCTCCTTTGCCTGAAGCACTATTCTATAGCCGGAGTAGGTAGACAGACTGGATCCAAGAATAAGGAGAGCCTTTGAATCAGTAACAGCCCGTCTCACTTGAGCTGCCCTCTGCTTGGGAACATTGTCACCGAAGAATACAATGTCTGGTTTAAGAACACCACCGCATCTCTCACATGAAGGTACTTGAAAATTGGTGATCTGATTCTGAAAACAAATTTAATTTTTTTATATTTTTCTCACAATCCTGACTGCTTTGATTTCAAAAGAAATTATATTGTCCTTAAAAATTTTGAATAAATTTCAATACACTTTTAATACATTGTCAAAAGGATAAAACAAATAAATTAATCTAATCTCATAAAATATCATTAACCCTCTTCAAAACATAGAAATACCCAATAAATACTGTGAAGCAAATTTGGTTTCACATTATCCGTATCAGAAGCCCTAGAAAATGCAGGCTTGTTGAAATATAAAATCTTCCGCTATATTTAATATTCATCGCGAATATCTTGTTCATTTTATACAAATTTATTATTAATTTTGCAAATGGTTACATATTTATCCAACTGGTTTTTAAAAACTATTGTTATGTTCATCAGAGGTGACAAAAAACTATAACCCCGATGAAGAAAACTTAAATGTTTTCATAAACAAAGTTAATAATAAATTTGTAACTAACTGTAAGAGAACTCTCCAATATTAGTAATACCAACTTCTGTAATTTCCACATCGCCATCTGGTCTTATCATTGTTGAAGTAACTTGACTCATTTCTGGATTCAATTCGTTGAGAATAATTTGAAAGTCATGCCTTGGCA
The DNA here is from genome assembly GCA_016648135.1 of Agrypnia vestita. NCBI lineage: Eukaryota > Metazoa > Arthropoda > Insecta > Trichoptera > Phryganeidae > Agrypnia > Agrypnia vestita. The sequence goes on from JADDOH010011705.1 coordinate 31,402, forward strand.
GTACATGGTCACAACTGAGACACATCACTCTGTATGATGTGCCGTGAAGTTCAATCACATTAACCGAGCCTGCCTTGGCATGAAGATGATCCACATTTTGAGTTATAATAGAGGATACTATTCCCAACTAAAATATATAAAAAAGAGTGTGAATAATGACACATTAATGAATAAAACAAGACAAAAGAGAAGACATTAATTATCAATAATAATTATACAATAGAACCTCGTTAATTCAAAATTCAAGGGACCCAAAAACACATTTCAAATTATTGGGAACCCTATTAATTTGAAATTCAATTTACTTAATGATGTTGTCGCTTTAGTGTTACGTACGCAAAATCGCAAGGTTTAAAAATAGTGCCATTAACTGTCGGAGAACGTAAGGGGAAATATATTTTAAAAAATGTTCAAATATTTTGATAAAAGTCATAATCACTATTTTATATTGGGTGTCGGCTATAAATAAGCAAAAACTTATTCTTTAGGAACCGACAATCAACTCCCAAGGATAAGTAATGTGACAAAATGGCCGCTTCATACTAAATTGAGAATTGATGCCGATTTTTGACTGAAACACCATGACACGACAGCAATATTCAGTTTTGTAAATAGATTCCATTCTATTCTATTCCAATAAGATGCAGGTTTCATTGATTCCAGAGAAATTCCTTTGAGTAGTGATAGGTTTTTTGTATTTATCTCATATACCCCTCAAGTATAATAAGAATACATTACATACATTTTCCAAATAATTCAAGGAATGGTGAACAATATTGGGTTGAAATTGTGAGAA
>JADDOH010011706.1:0-21497 GCA_016648135.1 Agrypnia vestita
ATGGACAGTATGACCACGGACATGGACTTGCTGTTTATGGTGCTGGTGGATATGGCGCTGGAGCTTACGGCGCTGGAGCCTATGGCGCTGGAGCCTACGGCGCTGGAGCCTATGGCGCCGGAGCCTATGGCGCTGGAATATATGGAGCTGGTGCTCATGGTGCTGGTGTTTACGGTGCTGGTGCCTACGGTGCTGGTGCCTACGGAGCTGGACTTCACAGCGCTAGTGCTGGACTTCACGCTTACGGACCCGCTCCCCTGGGACATGACGGCAACGTGGTAGATACCCCTGCTGTGGCCCACGCTAAGGTAGCTCACTACTCCGCTGTGGCTGCTGCTTCTCACAGAGTTGCTGGTCATGGAGCCTATGGTAATGCCGCTTACGGAGCATATGCCCCTCTTTCCTACGGTGGTGCAGCTTATGGAGCATATGCTCCTCTAGCCTACGCTGGTGCTGCCCATGGAGCTTACGCTCCCCTCTCTTATGCTGGTGCCGCTCACGGAGCCTGGGCCCATGGAGCCGCTCCTTTGGGACATGATGGAAACGTGGTAGACACCCCTGCAGTGGCCCATGCCAAGGCCGCTCACTTCTCCGCCGTGGCTGCTGCCTCTCACGGCCCTGTCCATTATGGCTCCGCCCATGGACACTGGTAATTTTCTTCCTGATGCCCTGTTGCGATGACCTTGCTGTTGACGATATTATAGTTGTAATATAAATAATTCTCATTGTAAATATGTATTTTATTTTACATCACATCACCTATATATAATTAGGTATGATATTTATATGATATAAAGCAATCGAAATAAATCGAATCAAACGTATCTTTTTGTATTTTTCTTAACACAACACTTTTGTAAGACTAAGACAAATTAATCACTCGAAAAATAATAAAATTCTCTACTGAAGAAATATATTTCATAGATAGCAATGGAATTTAAAACATTGAGAGGTCATAAAAACATGGAAGAACACCCTTGAAGCTGGAAGTTATCCGAATTCCGAAAAAATACAAAATCGGTAGGTGCAAGGTCTGGCCAGCCTGGTGGGTGACTGACAAGTCTCAGGCAAGTCAGAGTTTCAAGTCAAAGCTCCTGTGATTTTTAGACGGTCCGTTGTGAAGCGTGTGGAGGAGCGGAAAAGTAGTGGACTAGAGCAATTGACAAGTCTCAGTTGTTTGACAGCGAGCTTGTCTACGATCGTTTTCAATTTTTGACAGTAATAGAGATATACTAGATCTCAAGAAGCTATAATGTATTATGCCGGCACGGTTCCACCATCAGTCAAAAGCAGTTTCTTTTGGCTCAATTTGCGTTTGTGACATTGTATGGCCGCCTCTCCTGAATCCAACCATTGCGAAGAACATTTCATACTATTTATCATACAGGATCTACTTATGCTGACTTGACAAATTAAGGCAAGATTCGATTCGAATCGCTATTTTCCTTCATTAAGTTTACACGGTACCCGCTTTGACTATTCCGAATTTGACGTAAATGAATTATTATCATTTTGCCACTGACGTTGAAGGCTGCAGCCAATTCTGACATGGTTTGCGATGAATCCGCTTCCACTAAAACTTGCAATTCCTCGTCGCAGACATAGCAGTATCAAAGAGAAAACAAACATTTCTACCGACCTAATAACATATAGATCAAAAAAATTATTCATGCAGTATTTGAAAACAGAATAATGTATAATATCTATCTTGCAAATTTTTTACTTCTTGTATATATCTTGTCTAATATGATTCGTAAGCTTCTTGTTAATATAAATTGAAATTACGTTTCTAAGAGATACCTACTCCAAATTGTTATCCAATCAGTAAAGTTTTCTTAGGGGATTTCTGTAAATCTACGACAAAAATTGATTAGAAATTGTAAATTTGAAGTGTTGCTCAACTTGACCGTCTTCGTAATCGTTACAACTTAAACAATTATTTTTGATGCGAGCTGCAATTATTTTTGTTTATAAAATATCTCAGGTGGTATTTAGTTATTCTACTCTAGCTACTACCAACATTATTGGAACGGGAGGGATTTCTTCTTCTTCCACTTATTCTTCTACTTCTTCTTCTACTTCTACATCTTCATAGATTCACAGAGACAGCTCTAATAAAGCATCCTGTAATAAGATATAGTATAGAAGAAACACGATAGAATAGCCAAGGAAACTCTACGCAGAAGATACCGAAAGGTGAAAACATGAAAGAATTTTCTAATTTAATAAAACTCACTAGGTTATGCTTTGGGTGTAGACAGAGAGCAGAGGCGTGCAGTGAGAACAAGAAACATGACTTTTATTTAAATATATATTTGGAAAAAAAATCGAAATTAAATATTTATCTGGCAGAATATTATGAAATATTAAAATCTGAATAATATGTTAATTATTGTGATAGGAATATTACGAGATATATCTCTTATTTGGATTTCTTTTCAAAATGTATGCTTAGTAAAAAGTCATGATTATTGTTCTCACAGCACGCCTGTGACAGAGAGGATAGAGTGCCATACTTTTCTGTATAAACCAAAAAAGTCGACCCATCAATATGCTGGTCACGCAAGCTGGTGCATTATTGAAATTTCTAACAGCTATCCTTTCTGGTACCGTCAACATTTGTATCATATATTTTCCAAATATTGAAATGAGAAGGTAATCGGAAAAAATTACATGTAATCGATCGTATTACAGCGCTCTACACTATTTACACTAAAATTGTAAGATTCAAGAAGGTTCTTCAAGAATCTTGAATTCTCGAATCGTCGCGAAAGACATTTATTTATCTATAAAAAGCAAGGGACATCGCTCTGCGTCTTTGATTGACGTTTAACTAAAGTAATATTAGCAACGGAGCGAGCGATATTAAATAAAGTAAGTTCCTACCGGCGCGGCGGGCGAGAAATTTTTCAGTACAGTAATAAGTGTTTGGAATATTCTAGAAACTTTAAGAACAGCGTTCCGATTTAATTCTTGTCCAGTGACTTTCTGAGTAATTAATATAAGTTTAAATTGTTTATGGGTTTTAATTTGCCTCTACAGTCACGTCCTGTAACAATATTCTCTTATTCGTTCATTCATTCAAAATTATCAAACACACAATTTTTAAATTTATTTTCAGTAACTATATATAGGCGTCTAAAAAAAGTGAACAGTTTCAAATACCTCGGTGTAATAATATCTCAGGATGGAAATTAAGAAAATTTATTTGTCAGGAGGATAGGAGCCGCAAGCCAGGTAGTACGATCCCCGTACTATCCCGTACTTAGAAAAGCGGAGCTCAGCCAGCGAGCAAAGTTGGCAGTATTTAAAGCAGTTTTCAGGCCAACCCTAGTGTACGGCCACGAGCACTGGATCTTGACCAAAAGAACCCACTCAAAGCTACAGGCCGCCGAGATGGAATTCTACGAGGAATAGTCGGAGTTCCAGAAGGGACAGAATCAGAAATATACAAATAAGATAATGTCTCGAAATGGAACCCTTATTGACATTTATCGTGAAATCTCAGCTACGGTGGCTGGGACATATCTTGTGGATGCCGGCAGATAGACTTCCAAAGCGGATATTCCAGGCAAAACTAGAAGGCAAAAGACCGAGGGGCCGTCATAGGAGGAGCTGGTGGAAAAAGTTGGAGGACTGCTGCGAAGCGAAGTTTGCAACTACATAAATTGGGCTGATGTGGAGAGCGAAGCCCAAGATAGGAAGAGTTAGAACCTCCTATGCAGGGATCCCGAAACAATAGGGGTAGAAGAAGAAGAAGACTAGTTATATTAAGATCAGGATTACATTTTGTCATTCATTACTTTACATTTATCATTATATCATTTGCCACATATGCGCCTAGTGATATCATTTGCATTGCATCGTACTATCACAGACTTCTTTCATCTTCGTAACCGCTAAACCACCTCTTCATGCTTCTTTCATATCCTTTAGTTATAAAGTAATACTCAATTGATAATGAAACACCTTTTAAATATTCCTTGTATAATATTAATTTCGACCAGATAATTGATCCATAAAAATTGCATGCTTCAACTAATACAAATTTAAATAGTCAAAAACACCTTTAGCAGAGGTACTGAATTTTTTATTTATTATTATACAGGAAAAAGTACATATTTTTAACAATTTGTATTAATTAAAATTAAATAAAATGTCCCCAAATAGCGATTGTATGCTGGTATGAGGGGACAGGAAATAAAGTAGAATAAGTAGGTACCTACACATATTAAATATGAGCACATTGACCAGTCAAACAGTTATCTCCTCCCCGACATGAGTCCCTTCAGCCGTTATAACATAAGAATAAACAAGTGAGGAAATAAAATCTCCGGAATGAATAAAAAAAATCTTAGATATATAAATAGGTACAAAAAATATAATGTTAAGTGATTTCTATTATATATAGGTATATGGCGATAAACTAATTACTAAAAAAACTCTTTATTGACGTCTGTACTATTGAACGATAATCTAAAATATTAACATGCACATTCTCTAAAATATCAATAAAAACACGACCGTCGTATGCTTTATCAAGCCAATATAATTAAATCTTATAAAATAGTTCTTAAATAACAATACATATTATTTCTGACCTTGATTTGTCAAAACTGTATCACGAAATTTATTTGATAGTATTTGCCATCGCGATTGCATATGCATCCGCCCCACCCCATACATACATACGAAGGCTTCAGCTAGTATAAAGCCTCCGCGGTTTCTTCCTAACGGCACAAGCAGTTTTCCCTTCAGAAAAGGCTCACCCAAAACATTAATCATGAACGCTCTGGTACGTTCAGTTTTTCTATGGATAAATCAAAGTTTTAATAAATAACGTGAAATAAGTTAAACAATTATCATGTGATTGGATGTAGTGCTTATCATTTAAGAGTGGAATATTTGACTGTTCACAAACATGTTTTCTTGTTTTTCTAATTTAGATGCATTGTCAATCAACGCTTTTTATGTTACAGCGGCACTCATTTGTAAAATAATTTATTACAAATGTGTAGATATTTAACAACTTATTGGATTCACAGATTTTGTATGAATCACTCTAATCGCGAGTAGTTCATTGAAAGCAAAGCGGATTATGCAAATAATCATAATAATGTTGAACTATTCAAAATATTTTGAGAATGTTCAAATTCTTCAAAAACACAATACCGGATTTTACCATTAATCAAGATATATTGTAGATGTCTCATAGGGACGAAGCAATTTTTGTATCGAAATGTAGGTATGTAGGTCCTTTTGGGTGTTCATTGGGCTTAAAACATATCGTTCTTCTGTGAAACGTTTGAATATCTCAAAGAAACGTGTATCTTAAAAAAAACTTGGGCTTTAATACAAGTAAATTAAAAAGGTTAAAGCATCGCAGAAATTTGAAGCGGATTTTTTTGCGGAAAGCTTAAGTCATTTTATTTGAATAATATTAAAGCGTATGACTTGTATTAAATCGAATGATATTCTCACATTTAACAGAAGATATGTCAGAAATATTAAAAAAGGAAGAAAAACAATATTAATGTCGCTCATATCCAATTTTGATAATTACACATTGTTTAAAAACTTATTTAACAACGCATTGTTGACTCGATTGTACAAGTATAGTATTGGGGACTGTCAATGTCATGAGGACAGTCAATAACAGTCAGTCAATTTTTGCAGGTCATCGCAACTTTCCTGTGCCTGGGAGCTCTGACCTCCGCCCACTATGGTGGACATGAGGACGGCAGCTGGAAGGGAGAAGGTCTGGCCGAGAGCCAGGACCATGGACAGTGGGACCATGGATACGGCGCTGGTGCTTATGGCGCTGGTGGATACGGCACGGGAGCTTATGGTGCTAGTGGATATGGTGCGGGAGCTTATGGCGCTGGAGCATACGGAGCTGGTGCTCATGGTGCTGGTGCCTATGGTGCTGGTGCCTACGGTGCTGGACTCCATGGCGCAGGTGCTGGACTCCACGCTTACGGACCCGCTCCCCTGGGACATGACGGCAATGTCGTAGACACCCCTGCTGTGGCTCATGCCAAGGCCGCTCACTTTGCCGCTGTGGCTGCGTCCTCCCACGGAGCTGGAGCTTATGGAGCTGGCGCCTATGGCGCTCATGGGGTTGGAGCCTATGGTGCCGGTGCTTATGGCGCTGGAGCCTACGGGGCTGGCGCTCATGGTGCGGGAGCTTATGGCGCTGGAGCCTATGGGGCTGGTGCACATGGCGCCGCTGCTGGTCTTCATGCTTATGGACCCGCTCCCCTGGGACATGATGGAAACGTGGTAGACACTCCCGCAGTTGCCCATGCCAAGGCTGCTCACCACTCAGCTTTCGCCGCTGCCTCTCACGGTGCCGTCCATTATGGCGCTGCCCATGGACACTGGTGAAGATCTCCTTGATGCCGTGTTGTGATGACCCTGCTGTTGATTGTGTTGTAGTTGTAAATATTACAAATAATCTTTTTTTTTTGTATACCATCAAATTATCTATGTTTTATTAGGTACGATATTTGTATATTTTCCGAGTACATAATGTATATAATCTATGTATATATAAAGCACTAGAAATAAATCTAATCAATGTTTATTTTCGTATTTTTCTTATCACAACACAATAAGCTTCAATTTTTATATTTATTATTATTATTGTTGGCTCTTAAGCCTTTCAGGTCTAGCCATCTTCCTAGACCAAAATGTCAGCCAAAACATAGACTTCTTCATAGACTCCAAAGGGTTCCTTATGCTGTTGACGGTTTAATTTCGGCGCTGATAAATTGCCAAATCCAATCACCTCTCAAAGAGTTACATTGGTTTAAATGCCCGTAAAGATTGAACTATAAGCTATGAACTTGGCATCGTATTGTATACATTTGTCAGACGATGAGGTCTTTACTACAACTCAGGAGAGCTAACAGAACTGCCTACTATGAACGAGCTTTTAGTGAGACCGATCAAATCCCATGCAATAGATAGGCTACCTCCTGACGTAGGCGGGGTCAGAGCCTTAACACTTTCAGAAAAGGACTGAAGACAACTCTGTGTTTAGATGTACAACTGAGCTGATAAGAAGCATTTTATGATGATTAACATCATTAAGCGGCCCTTTAAAAATAAATAAATGAAAATAAGATTTATTATCATAACTCATGTTTTGAGCTACGGTTTCCCACTGGCTCTGTGGTCTACCAACAGGAAATTTGCAATCTTGCTGCATCATTTTGAATATTGTTTGCCAACTAATTCTTAGGCCTCCCAGTACCCGAATTCCCGCTGGTATTCCGTGGTAGATCTTACAGAGTACTGTGAAGTCGTAAAATCGTCATCGACATTTTTGAAACTTTTTGAATTTGATATTATTTAATTTGAATTTATTTCAACTCAATTTATTCTGTATACAACATTTACATTATAAACATAGATTCAATCCGTAAAAGTTACAATTCATATTTATTTTACATAAAATATGATTCATATCAAATACGTCAGAGAATCCTACTTTGGAAAACCCTCTTAGAAATATAAAACAGTCGTTTCATAAGCAATAGCTCCCATATCGGCCCTGCACTTTTGCCATTCGGCATTACCTCGTTCGGCATTTTCTTAAACTCAAGTGGTCATCCTCTCCGCGCTACTTAAACCTATACGAGTGTAAGCGGCGCGGGGAGGCGTCCACCCAAAACCGCTTCACTGTCGTCAATAGCAAACAATACAATAGAACGAGGTATGATACAATGATATGCATATATGTGAAAAAATATCGTAGACAGTTAAAAAAAGTACAGTAGCCACTCCCCTGGAGGAAAAATGAAAAAAAAGTTGCACAACACAAACAAACAGAGGACTCGATAGATAATCACTGTCGGCAGATATCAACCGCGGTAGAGATCAAGCTAATGACGTAGAGATATGGAACACATCAATGTCCAAAGCGATATTGTTCAGCACAGCGGTAGCTCTTCAAATTAAATTCACAATCATTCTAGTTTCTAAAATATTGCACCCAAGTATACCCTGGAGAAATTAGGTTGGGTAAAGCCGAGGATAATGCCCGTACTCTATCATGAAGAGATGCCTTAGAAACTTCTTTTGTACTTTTCGACCATACGAGAATACCTAAGCTCATGTGAGAGAGTAGCCCTCAAATCATTGAGCCACTCTCGAGTCTACTTCGCACCAAGGAGTTGCAAAGAGTTCTCAGTACGCGGGTATTTTCGAAAACCCTGCATACATTTCAATGCATTCTTCATGGTAAGAGTCCTCAACATTAAAATATTTGTTTGTTTGAAGACCTCAACAAGCTCAGCGTTCATGATACTTATCCTTTACTCGTCCAAGTTTTGCATCCGAATATTGAATTCGTATTTAATCAATTTTGAAGCCCCGCTCCTACATATTTCAGACGAAGTTGCTTAAGTACGTGCTAGACGAATGATTAACTAGACATATTATCGTCTTAGAAACTTCAGAGGAAAATAGTGATCGATTCTCACCCCTAGTCATTGTGACAAATCAAACGATTTTATTTTTGAGTCGATAATGCAGAAATATTGAAAGCATTACTAGCAACCTGGTCACAAAATATCACAACTACAGACGAACTGTACAACATCTGATGACCGAAAATACAGTCTTGATTTTTTATAATTCATAATACGTGATATTTCGAGACAAAGATAATTTTACTCGATTATGTCTCGAATTTAAATAAAGAAAGACAGAAGACACAAACCAGAAAATAAAAATGTACTTCGTTTTCACTTATTTATTGAAAAATATTAACATGGCCCATTCTTCAGCATACAATTTATACTAACAAACTGTAAATCTGTATAATTTGTTAGTAAAATTTGTAAACCCTTATTAATATCAAATCTCAAGTTACTTCAGGGACATATTGACTGTCCCAGCTAATTGGAGCTGGTTTCTCTCCACGCTCCATCGAGGCGAACCCGATAGTCCGTGCTCTTCCATGTACCCATAAGCAGAACCTTTTATGCACAGAACTCATTCATCCAGCGAACTTGCAAAGCATACAATGACCACTTCAATGACAATGATATATTTAATACCAACATCTCAGCTCTTAAAAATCGTATTTAAACCGCTTATATTATATTACTAGTTTCTATATCTTCACCGGATTAACTGAGACCGACCATCATCATACACACACCACAGCCAAACTCTCATCACTCTTTACACATACCCCCATATCTGTATACAACGTCACGCACAGAATACATACGCACTCCTCTCAGCCACAATCCCATACACCTCACTCCACTTCCCCCTCTAACTCCCACTCCTATCCCTCTATTTAATATATGTTCTCTTTATTGCTTGATTTAACATTTTATGCCGTGGATCTCTATAATTGGTCTACGAATTACCCAATACGTTATGTACTATTATAATAAATTGTATACTGTTGAGATTCCCAAAAAAAAAAAAAAGAATGATCCATAGCCGAATTCGGAATAATTATATTATTGCTACTTAAACACGTTCTTTAACTCTAACATTAAAATTTCTTTACGTTTTTCCAATATAAATATAATCACAATCATAACAAATCAATTTATAACCAGACTTTTTTTTTTAAAATCATCGTTTTCCTTATTATTTAATATATATTTTTAATTTATTAGTAGTAAAGTAACCTGGTTGAGTGAAATTTGGGATTTTTTTGACTATTAAATTTTAAATTTGATTATTTATAAATAAGGTTTATATCCAATGCTTTTCAGTATCAAATATTGAAGGGTAAACAAAAGATTTAAAAAACTTTTTAATTTTTTTATTTCACGAACTATGTTTTAATTTTGTATCAAAACCATCCGTTAATATTCAATTCATTGTTAAAATTATCCACAGATAACGGAACATTAATTAATTAACTTAGAAATACCAAATGCCATTTAACCAGCTTTCTATACTAATAAAAAAATCATGAAATATATATTAAATAATAAGAATAAGGATTAAATAATATGAAAAATAAAATAAAAATTGAGTGTTTATAAATTGATTTGTAATGACTGTGATTATTTTATTTTACATTGTGTGTAAATTTTGATGTTAGAGTTAAGGAACACTTAAGGTATTTAGCTAGCAATAATTATTCAGAAATTTCAAATCAACTTTAACCAAAGATCCTTTTTTTGATATTAATAATGATTTACAAATTAAACAGAATTACTGTTTACATTAGAAATTTTTGAAATAAGAAAAAGTGTTAATAATTTATTGAATACTATAAATAACAAGGTCCTTTTTACAATAAGTTTTTATTTAAAAATTTGTTTTCATGTAAGTAGGTACTTAATTATTACTCATTTCCCATAAACCTATATTTATATTTTGATTGTCAATACTTCGATTTTTTATTTTAAATTTATTAGTATACCTACATTGTATCATGACGTAGGGTCCATGGACTCTGAAACATGTTGATATTTTTCAGTGGTGAAAACAAAGTACATTTTTATAAATAATATGAATTTAAAAGTCGTTAATTAATGAAACTTGTAAAGAAAATCCTTAAATTTCTGTTCTTAAAAAAATTAAAAACATGATGTTTTCTATGGTATTTTTATCGATATTTTAAAGAAATTTTATATTGTTATACATAGATGTTTGTATAATGATAATAATCATGATGAGTAGTATCAAAATTATTTGATAAAAATATGTATACAAACCGTAAGTATATCTCACTGAGAAGCAAATCTCGACGTTTCGCTGAAGTCTTGTCCAGCGTTATCAGGAGAGCGTCCTATCACCGTGGGGGTGGAGGCCAAACAATGATTTGCTTAGATTTGTATATAAAAAAGAAATGATTATGTATAGTTGATTTGGGGACCTTTTTCCTAAAATAGCACATTTTATCTGTACGTATGTGTGTCGTGTTCTCAAATAGTTAATTCTCTATAACATATAAAATTAAATAAAATAAAAATATAAACACACATATATATATATATATTAGGTCCTTACATATGAAATTGGCGTTTAGTATGGGAGGAACATAAAGCCGATTTTTTTTAGTATAATATATTTATTTAATCAAAGTATGTACCATTGCTATCTATGCACTTTTGCCATCTCATAGGTAGTTCATCGATCCCTTTACTAAAAAAACCATTCGGACGGGAATCAATAAAATCTTTGAAGGCGGTTTGGACTGCCCCATCGGAGCTGAATTTTTTCCTTTGAAAGAAGTTATCCAAATTTCGAAAAAAATGGTAAACTGTTGGGGCAATGTCCGGAGAGTACGGTGGATGTCTTAGACATTCCAATTGAAGCTCCTCTAATTTGGTAGCCGTCTGTTGTGCAGTGTGTGGTCTAGCGTTATCATGAAACAGCAGTGGCCTAGAGCGATTAACCAGCCTCGGTTGTTTAGCAGCTAGCTTTTCCATCATGGTTTGCAGTTACTGACAATAGACATCTGCCGTAATCGTCTGGCCAGATTTAAGAAAGCTGTAGTGAACGACACCAGCACTAGTCCACCAAACGCTCACAAGTAAATTTTTTGGAATCAATTTTCGCTTGGGCATGGTGAGGTACCCACCTTTCAAGCTTTTTCACCTTACCAATTTGCTTCAAGTGGATTAAAACAGTTTTATCACTAACACCGCAGCCTGCAGCTAACTCGGATGTGGTTTGCGATGGATCCGCTTCCACAATAGCCTTCAATTCTTCATTATCAACTTTGGTCTCCGGCCGTCCACGGGTTTGTTCTGCAGGTCGAAATTTCCAGAACGAAAACGTTGGAACCAAAAACGCACTGTGTTTTCTTTTGCGGCACCGTCGCCATACACATCATTAATCCTTCGAGCCGTTTCTGCAGCACGGGTGCCACGGTGGAACTCGTACTCGTACATAACGCGATATTTCAAGTTTTTCATTTTGTAAACTGAGTGACGCAAAGAAAAAAACAATTGAGGAAAAAACAAATGAATTATAATTTTCAAAACACAAATACATGAGTAAATAGCTGTATAAATTTGGATTTGGAATTCCTAACCAAAGAGAAGATATTTGAGATCAAATTTGCCAGTACGGCAAAACGCCAATTTCATATGTAAGGACCTCTATATCTATTATATATATAATATATATATAATATATATAGTTATTTTATAGGTCTATAATATATATATTTATGTATTCATTTTGTTCATATTAGTTTTGTGATTCCTATGTACACAAACAAAAGTTTTGTTGGTAAATTCATTTGACAATGTCTATATTATTCAATGATTATCTGGAACATTAATATTCTCTCGTACATTCACTAAAAATACCAATCCAATCTGACCATGATGTGTTTTATCAAACCAATACAATTATTTATACAAAATTGTGATCAGTTCCTTGCCTAATAACAATGCATATTATTTCTGACCTTGATTTGTAAAAACTGTATCACGGAATTTATTTGATAGTATTTGCCACCGCAAATGCATATGCATCCACCCCACCCCCACACACATATACACGAAGGCTTTCAGCTAGTATAAAGCCTCCGTGGTATCTCCCTAACGGCACAAGCAGTTTTCCTTTCAGAAAAGGCTCACCCAAGACATTAATCATGAACGCTCTGGTTAGTTCTGTTTTTCTATCGACTAATCTATTGTTCTGATTACAGTTTAAACATAACGTGAAATAAGTGAAACTTTGATTATATTAGTGTTTGGTTGGAGTACTAAGCATTAACAGTGCAATTATTAACTATTAACAAATATATATTCTTGTTATTTCAATTTTGGTGCATTATAAATCAATGCTGTGTTTATTGCACTAAAGCGGATACGTGAAGTAATAGATGACATTTAAAAAAAAATTAAATACGTAACTTTGTGCATAAATAGTTTGAATGCAACACTCTCATCGCAAGTATGAATGGTACCATTGAATGCGAATTATTTATAATCTTAATTTGTAATGAAAAATTATATTACATCATTGATAGTTTTGGCTTTTACACTGCAATAATTATTCATGATGTACATTATATATAAAATTAACCTTATAACCTCTACGCGAGTTTAATATTTAATATTTTTTAACATCGTAAGGCATCAACTGACAGCCAGTTTGGTACTTCACCTGTCGATGAGAGGTTCTGTTTCTCTCAAAACTTAAATAGTGAAAAAATATAAAATAATAAACTTTTTTAGATGCCTATATGTAGTTACTGAAAATAAATTAAAAAATTGTGTGGTTTGATGATTTTGAATGAATGAACGAATAAGAGAATATTGTTACAGGACGTGACTGTAGAGGCAAATTAAAACCCATAAACAATTTAAACTTAAATAAATAATAATAACTTTGTTATACACCACTTATATTTATTAAAAATCCAACCGGGTTTCGCTACTACCGTAGCTTCTTCAGGGATCTTAACTGTCTAAACATACAAAAGTTATGCGCTTATATACTAGTGTGAAAGGTGGAAGGACGGAGTGCCAATAGTGGGGGTAGGGGGTGGAATTATACAGGGAATATTATTATTAAGAGGGAACATATTTAAGAGCGGACTATAAGACAAATTTATTTGATTATTAATTATTTTATGATTTAAATTAATGGCTTTTCTTATCTCTAATGCCTCTAAATTATCTAATCTATTTCCTATTCTGTTTTTATGGATAATCCTAACTCCTGTGCTATTATTGAACGTGTGGTCTTCTTCAATTAAATGATTTACAAACTCTGAGAATCCACTACTTTTTAAACACCGCAAGTGCTCTTTTACTCTAATTTTTACATTACGCGATGTCTTTCCTATATAAAACGCGGGGCAATCGTTACATTTTAATGAATATACACCAGAATGGCTAAATTTATCCTCCTTATCTGTCTTATAAACGCGGGTCTGATATCTGGTGGAAGATTTTTGACGCTAGAAGTGGAAAAAGTGGAATTAATAAATAAAATACGACGCCATTGGAAATCTTGTTGCTTAACTACGTCACTACTGTGGAACAAAAATTTATTACGGGCTAATTGTTGCATTTTTCTATTTAAAATATTATCTACTAAGCTACCTTATTATTATATTATTATTAACTGCTATCTGTTTGATTTTGGACAATTCTAAAAGAAAGTTATCATGTGTTAAGGGGACGGATACAAGACGATGGACCATAGAACGATAAGCGGAGTGTTTGTGTGATAGGGGATGGTTAGTTAGATGGTTAGAGTTATTATGAATGGTTATGTCCGTATAAGTTGGCTTACGATAAATATTAAAATCAATTTTGTTATTTATGACTGACAGAGTTAGATCTAAAAAGTTTAACGAAGGATTACCTATTTCTAACGTGAATTTTATTTGTTTATGGATGGCATTAATAAGTTGATGAAAAGGATTTAGTTGGCGCTCCGTACCTGTTCAAATACAAAACACATCGTCGACATATCGTTTCCACATTAAAACATTTTTCAATAAAGGAGACTTCATTCTTGTGTATTTTTAAGAAGCCGTATAATTTGGGGGCTTTAGGTTTTTTTGTGAGAAATTTGACTTGTTGGTATGTATCGTCTTTGAATATTGGGGATTTACATGATTTAAGTGTGTCCTTAATGGATTCTAGGAACTTATTGGTAGGGTCATTAGGTAAAATGTCCACTTTATTATTACTGACAAAGTGCTGGATTTAGCCCCCAAATTATACGGCTTCTTAAAAATCCACAAGAATGACTGTCCTATTAGACCCGTTGTAGCTTCTTGCAATTCACCTAATTTTAAAATATCGACATTTATAACTAATATTTTCAATAATGCTCAAATATTTAAACCTATGTACACAATTAAGAACTCTCTTATGTTAATTGATGAACTTAAAAAAATTAATCTTCCTAATAATTGTAAACTAGTTTCCTTTGATATTGTTAACCTTTTTACCTCGGTGTAATACCATCTCAGGATGGAAATCAAGAAAGTAAATTGGGTAGGAGGATAGGAGCCGCAAGCCAGGTAGCACGATCCCCGTACTATCCCGTACTTAGAAATGTGGAGCTCAGCCGGCGAGCAAAGTTGGCAGTATTCAAAGCAATTTTCAGGCCAATCCTAGTGTATGGCCACGAGCACTGGATCTTGACCGAAAGAACCCACTCAAGGCTACAGGCTACCGAGATGGGATTTCTACGAAGGATAGTTGGAGTTACCAGAAGGGACAGAATTAGATTACACAAAGAAGAGAATGTCTCGAAGTGGAACCCTTATTGACATTTATCGTGAAATCTCAGCTACGGTGGCTGGGACATATCTTGTGGATGCCGGCAGATAGACTGCCAAAGCGGATATTCCAGGCAAAACTAGAAGACAAAAGACCGAGGGGCCGTCCTAGGAGGAGCTGGTGGAAAAAGTTGGAGGAGTGCTGCGAAGCGAGGTTTGCAACTACATAAATTGGGCTGATGTGGAGAGCGAAGCCCAAGATAGGAAGAGTTGGAACCTCCTGTGCGATGCAGGGATCCCGACACAATAGGGGTAGAAGAAGAAGAAGACTAGCTGTATTAAGATCAGGATTACATTTTTTCATTAATTACTTTACATTTATCATTATATCATTTGCCACATATGCGCCTAGTGATATCATTTCCATTGCACCGTACTATCATAGAGTTCTTTTATATTCGTAACCGCTATAACTGCCTCTTCATGCTTCTTTCATATCCTTTAGTTATAAAGTAATACTCAATTGATAATGAAACACCTTTTGATTTTCCTTGTATAATATTAATATCGACCAGATAATTGATCCATAAAAATTGCATGCTTCAACTAATACAAATTTAAATAGTCAAAAAAACCTTTAGCAGAGGTACTGAATTTTTTATCTATTATTATACAGGAAAAAGTACATATTTTTAACAATAAATATAAAAATTTGTATTAATTAAAATTAAATATAATGTCCCCAAATAGCGATTGTATGCTGGTATGAGGGGACAGGAAATAAAGTAGAATAATTAGGTACCTACACATATTAAATATGAGCACATTGACTTGTCAAACAGTTATTTCCTCCCCAATACGAGTCCCTTCAAACATTATAACATAAGAACAAACAAGCGAGGAAATAAAATCTCCGGGATGCATAAAAAAAAACCTTAGATATATAAATAGGTACAAAAAATATAATGTTTAGCGATTTCAATTATATATATATATATATATATATATATATATATTATATCTATATCTTATACGGAGATAAATTAATTGCTAAAAAAACTCTTTATTGACGTCTGTACTATTGAACGATAATCTAAGATATTAACATGCACATTCTCTAAAATATCAATAAAAACATGACCGTCATGCGCTTATCATACCAATATAAATAAATCTTATAAAATAGTAGTCAGTTCCTATATAACAATACATATTATTTCTGACCTTGATTTGTCGAAACTGTATCACGGAGTTTATTTGATAGTTTTTTTTTCATCGGATTGCATGTGCATCCGCCCCACCCCTACATACATACACACGAAGGCTTCAGCTAGTATAAAGCCTCCGCGGTTTCTTCCTAACGGCACTAGCAGTTTTCCCTTCAGAAAAGGCTCACCCAAAACATTAATCATGAACGCTCTGGTATGTTCAGTTTTTCTATCGATAAATGTATTGTTATTATCAAAGTTTTAAGATATAATGTGAAATAAGTGAAACAATTATCATGTGATTGGATTTTATCATTTAATAGTGGAATTTTTGACTGTTAACAAATATGTTTTCTTGTTTATATAATTTAGATGCATTGTCAATCAACGCTTTTTATGTTACAGCGGTACTCATTTGTAAAATAATTTATTACAAATGTGTAGATATTTAACAACTTATTGGATTCACATATTTTGTATGAATCACTCTAATCGCGAGTAGTTCATTGAAAGCAAAGCGGATTATGCAAATAATCATAATAATGTTCAACTATTCAAAATATTTTGAGAATGTTCAAATTCTTCAAAAACACAATACCGGATTTTACCATTAATCAAGATATATTGTAGATGTCTCATAGGGACGAAGCTATTTTTGTATCGAAATGTAGGTATGTAGGTCCTTTTGGGTGTTCATAGGGCTTAAAACATATCGTTCTTCTGTGAAACGTTTGAATATCTCAAAGAAACATGTACCGCAAAAAAATCTTGGGCTTTAATGGAAGTAAATTAAAATGATTAAAGCATCGCAGAAATTTGAAGCGGATTTTTTTTGCGGAAAGCTTAAGTCATTTTATTTGACTAGTATTAAAGCGTATGACTTGTATTAAAGCGTATGATATTCTAAAATTTAACAGAAGATATGTCAGAAATATTAAAAAAGGAAGAAAAACAATATTAATGTCGCTCAAATCCAATTTTGATAATTAGACATTGCTTGTCTGTGCATTGATAGTGTTGCTTGCGCATTGTCGACTCGATTGTACAAGTATAGTATTGGGGACTAAAATATTACACCCTGTTATTTTTAAAGATCATGAGGACAGTCAATAACAGTCATAATTTTTGCAGGTCATCGCAACTTTCCTGTGCCTGACAGCTCTGGCCTCCGCCCACTATGGTGGACACGAGGACGGCAGCTGGAAGGGAGAAGGTCTGGCCGAGAGCCAGGACCATGGACAGTGGGACCATGGATACGGCGCTGGTGGATACGGCGCGGGAGCTTATGGTGCTGGTGGATATGGTGCGGGAGCTTATGGCGCTGGAGCATACGGAGCTGGTGCTCATGGTGCTGGTGCCTATGGTGCTGGTGCCTACGGTGCTGGACTCCATGGCGCAGGTGCTGGATTCCACGCTTACGGACCCGCTCCCCTGGGACATGACGGCAATGTCGTAGACACCCCTGCTGTGGCTCATGCCAAGGCCGCTCACTTTGCCGCTGTGGCTGCGTCCTCCCACGGAGCTGGAGCTTATGGAGCTGGCGCCTATGGCGCTCATGGGGTTGGAGCCTATGGTGCCGGTGCTTATGGCGCTGGAGCCTACGGGGCTGGCGCTCATGGTGCGGGAGCTTATGGCGCTGGAGCCTATGGGGCTGGTGCTCATGGCGCCGCTGCTGGTCTTCATGCTTATGGACCCGCTCCCCTGGGACATGATGGAAACGTGGTAGACACTCCCGCAGTTGCCCATGCCAAGGCTGCTCACCACTCAGCTTTCGCCGCTGCCTCTCACGGTGCCGTCCATTATGGCGCTGCCCATGGACACTGGTGAAGATCTCCTTGATGCCGTGTTGTGATGACCCTGCTGTTGATTGTGTTGTAGTTGTAAATATTACAAATAATCTATTTTTTTTGTATACCATCAAATTATCTATGTTTTATTAGGTACGATATTTGTATATTTTCCGAGTACATAATGTATATAATCTATGTATATATAAAGCACTAGAAATAAATCCAATCAATGTTTATTTTCGTATTTTTCTTATCACAACACAATAAGCTTCAATTTTTATATTTATTATTATTATTGTTGGCTCTTAAGCCTTTCAGGTCTAGCCATCTTCCTAGACCAAAATGTCAGCCAAAACATTAGTTTCATAGACTCCAAAGGGTTCCTTATGCTGTTGACGGTTTAATTTCGGCGCTGATAAATTGCCAAATCCAATCACCTCTCAAAGAGTTACATTGGTTTAAATGCCCGTAAAGATTGAACTATAAGCTATGAACTTGGCATCGTATTGTATACATTTGTTAGACGATGAGGTTTTGACTACAACTCAGCAGAGCTAATAGAACTGCCTACTATGAATGAGCTTTTAGTGAGACCGATCAAATCCCATGCAATAGATAGGCTACCTCCTGACGTAGGCGGGGTCAGAGCCTTAACACTTTCAGAAAAGGACTGAAGACAACTCTGTGTTTAGATGTACAACTGAGCTGATAAGAAGCATTTTATGATGATTAACATCATTAAGCGGCCCTTTAAAAATAAATAAATGAAAATAAGATTTATTATCATAACTCATGTTTTGAGCTACGGTTTCCCACTGGCTCTGTGGTCTACCAACAGGAAATTTGCAATCTTGCTGCATCATTTTGAATATTGTTTGCCAACTAATTCTTAGGCCTCCCAGTACCCGAATTTCCGCTGGTATTCCGTGGTAGATCTTACAGAGTACTGTGAAGTCGTAAAATCGTCATCGACATTCTTGAAACTTTTTGAATTTGATATTATTTAATTTGAATTTATTTCAACTCAATTTATTCTGTATACAACATTTACATTATAAACATAGATTCAATCCGTAAAAGTTACAATTCATATTTATTTTACATAAAATATGATTCATATCAAATACGTCAGAGAATCCTACTTTGGAAAACCCTCTTAGAAATATAAAACAGTCGTTTCATAAGCAATAGCTCCCATATCGGCCCTGCACTTTTGCCATTCGGCATTACCTCGTTCGGCATTTTCTTAAACTCAAGTGGTCATCCTCTCCGCGCTACTTAAACCTATACGAGTGTAAGCGGCGCGGGGAGGCGTCCACCCAAAACCTCTTCACTGTCATCAATAGCAAACAATACAATAGAACGAGGTATGATACAATGATATGCATATATGTGAAAAAATATCGTAGACAGTTAAAAAAAGTACAGTAGCCACTCCCCTGGAGGAAAAATGAAAAAAAAGTTGCACAACACAAACAAACAGAGGACTCGATAGATAATCACTGTCGGCAGATATCAACCGCGGTAGAGATCAAGCTAATGACGTAGAGATATGGAACACATCAATGTCCAAAGCGATATTGTTCAGCACAGCGGTAGCTCTTCAAATTAAATTCACAATCATTCTAGTTTCTAAAATATTGCACCCAAGTATACCCTGGAGAAATTAGGTTGGGTAAAGCCGAGGATAATGCCCGTACTCTATCATGAAGAGATGCCTTAGAAACTTCTTTTGTACTTTTCGACCATACGAGAATACCTAAGCTCATGTGAGAGAGTAGCCCTCAAATCATTGAGCCACTCTCGAGTCTACTTCGCACCAAGGAGTTGCAAAGAGTTCTCAGTACGCGGGTATTTTCGAAAACCCTGCATACATTTCAATGCATTCTTCATGGTAAGAGTCCTCAACGTTAAAATATTTGTTTGTTTGAAGACCTCAACAAGCTCAGCGTTCATGATACTTATCCTTTACTCGTCCAAGTTTTGCATCCGAATATTGAATTCGTATTTAATCAATTTTGAAGCCCCGCTCCTACATATTTCAGACGAAGTTGCTTAAGTACGTGCTAGAAGAATGATTAACTAGACATATTATCGTCTTAGAAACTTCAGAGGAAAATAGTGATCGATTCTCACCCCTAGTCATTGTGACAAATCAAACGATTTTATTTTTGAGTCGATAATGCAGAAATATTGAATCCATTACTAGCTACCTGGTCACAAAATATCACAACTACAGAACTGTACAACATCTGATGACCGAAAATACAGTCTTGATTTTTTATAATTCATAATACGTGATATTTCGAGACAATGATAATTTTAGTCGATTATGTCTCGAATTTAAATAAAGAAAGACAGAAGACACAAACCAGAAAATAAAAATGTACTTCGTTTTCACTTATATATTGAAAAATATTAACATGGCCCATTCTTCAGCATACAATTTATACTAACAAACTGTAAATCTGTATAATTTGTTAGTAAAATTTGTAAACCCTTATTAATATCAAATCTCAAGTTACTTCAGGGACATATTGACTGTCCCAGCTAATTGGAGCTGGTTTCTCTCCACGCTCCATCAAGGCGAACCCGACAGTCCGTGCTCTTCCATGTACCCATAAGCAGAACCTTTTATGCACAGAACTCATTCATCCAGCGAACTTGCAAAGCATACAATGACCACTTCAATGACAATGATATATTTAATACCAACATCTCAGCTCTTAAAAATCGTATTTAAACCGCTTATATTATATTACTAGTTTCTATATCTTCACCGGATTAACTGAGACCGACCATCATCATACACACACCACAGCCAAACTCTCATCACTCTTTACACATGCCCCCATATCTGTATACAACGTCACGCACAGAATACATACGTACTCCACTCAGCCACAATCCCATACACCTCACTCCACTTCCCCCTCCAACTCCCACTCCTATCCCTCTATTTAATATATGTTCTCTTTATTGCTTGATTTAACATTTTATGCCATGGATCTCTATAATTGGTCTACGAATTACCCAATACGTTATGTATTATTATAATAAACTGTATACTATTGAGATTCCCAAAATAAAAAAAAATAAAAATAAAAATTAAAAAAAAGAATGATCCATAGCCGAATTTGGAATAATTATATTATAGCTACTTAAACACGTTCTTTAACTCTAACATTAAAATTTCTTTACGTTTTTCCAATATAAATATAATCACAATCATAACAAATCAATTTATAACCAGACTTTTTTTTTTAAAATCATCGTTTTCCTTATTATTTAATATATATTTTTAATTTATTA
>JADDOH010011708.1:0-13849 GCA_016648135.1 Agrypnia vestita
CTTTTAATATTGTTAAAACATCAACATAATGAAGATGCAAAAATCGACCATATAACATGGAAGTAATAAATATTGATAATTTTGTTTCAGGTGACTCAATTTTTCTTCTTTGCTGCTCTCATGCTTGTCGCTACTATTATATTCTACTTGCTGACACTACGTCACGAGAGACAAAAAGAAATAATGGATGATTGTGACAAAACTAAAATACCAAACGAAACGACTTTACTTTCTGATAAATACACAGAAATTATGCAAATAGATGACACTATGAATCATTAGGATAATGTTAACACCATTCATATATTCTAAAGAAAGGCTCTAATGCTAATAAAAATAATCAAACACATTCTATAACATTAAAGTTAGAAAATTGTAATAATAAATGTTGCTAAATTTTCTTCTTAGGTTTCGATTATGTTATCTTATAAGAAAACAAGTCATGATGGTTAGTTCAATCTTCCCTCCATTTAAAATGCAGTGTGATATGTTTGTTGATCTAGGGGTGAGACAGTCGCCGATTGATTGGTTCGAGGTTCGAGACTTAGTCCACCAAGTTTTAGATCATCTATTTTCATAGCATAAGTTTGGTTTAGTTTGAATTGTGGTGTAAGAATATATATGTGACATGTATTCATTTTTTTTTTATAAAATTGTGTACTGATATTT
Source organism: Agrypnia vestita (assembly GCA_016648135.1). Classification (NCBI taxonomy): domain Eukaryota; kingdom Metazoa; phylum Arthropoda; class Insecta; order Trichoptera; family Phryganeidae; genus Agrypnia; species Agrypnia vestita. The sequence continues at coordinate 670 of JADDOH010011708.1, forward strand.
ACCTTTATTATTAGCTTGTCATTTTAAATTACACTGACTTTTGGGTGCTTTCTTTATAAGAGTTCTTTTTAGTTCTTTTTAGAGTTCTTTTTTTCAAATCATTACTTTAAATGGTTACACATGCTACAGTTATTTGAGATTTGTATCCGATCGTATTGGTGATTCGTAACTGAGATACAACTGTTGTCTAGTACCGATGGTTGCCCGCTTCGAATTCTGAAAAATCAGTTGCCAAATACAAACAGATACAAATCTCAAAAAATGATTATTGTGTAACAGGTTAAAATATCATCAAAGTTTTCAGATACTCATAATAAATTTACATATACATAATTATGTATCTATCTATGACAATGCTTGTCATATTTTGAAAATAAATGCTATGTAATTCTGTTCTAAATTGAAATAAATTATGTTTATAAAATGAATAAATAAGTACTTTTTAATTGATTTTATTTCATTTATTAAACCTTATCAAAATGAATGAAATGACGTCACAATAGTACTCAGGATCTCCACCAAAATCCCCGATCTACATCTACATCTATTGTCCCTTGTCCTAGGAGGGTCAGGGGATGAACACCTCCAGGTGTCTGTGTCCTCTGCTACTTTGGTGGCTATAGTACTTTGCAGGTGAAGCCTATATCATGTACATATTACACATATTTTTACCCCAGCTGGAATGTACTGGGTGGGGTTGATTTTCACAACCTTCGGGTGAAGACTCATCAGGGTAATTGTAATAAACTTTCGGAAAGAAAGACTGATTTATAAAAATGATAAATTATTGCATACTCCAGAGTGAATATGACATTTTATTTTTGTGGACAGTAAAATTTGAAAATTATTTTTGTAACTTTACCTCAGCTTCTTTCATGGTTTTTTGGGTCAAAATTTATTTATTTATTTTACGGGTCAAAAACATAACGTTAAATTCCAAATTTTTTCTATCCATACACAACAAAGAAAACAGTTTTTGAATAAACGATTTATAACATCCCTACATGTCCGGGGAATTACGGGAACGAAGTTCCTTTCCTTAGGAGGATACAACGTATATTAAATTAAATAATCGTTATAAATATTTAAAATTAACTAGGGGGGTGGAGTAATTTAATTTAGTATACCTACATGTTACGGGAATGAAGTTCGCGTAACATGTAGGGGTGTTAATTCATATTGAATAAAGAAAATAAATATTTAGTGGTGTATAACCAAGTAGTTTTATATTATATTCAAGAACGCATTCTTATTGTGAAGTTGCAATTTTTTCAGAACAAAGTTCTGTGAAATTTAAAACCAAATTAATTAATCAATCAGAAAGACATACAGAAAAATCAAATCCACGAAAAAATATTTGGCGAATTTGGAAAAAATATTTATAATATGCCAGTAGCAGCCAAATATTTTTTTGTGGATTTGACTTTTCTGTATGTCTTTCTAATTGATTAATTAATTTGGTAGAAAATATGTTTCTTTAAACGAATGCAACGAAACATAAACAAACTGACAGATTTGCGTGAAATGTTGACATTAGGCTTCAAAAACATGGCCAAAACAAAAGCTAGCAATATAATTTTACCATAGCGAAAGTGTTGCCATTGTTAAAAAGTCAGTCTTCTGTCAAACTGCCCTCGTACACAATATTTTGATATTTCTTTTGGAAAACCACACCTATTGCTTCGTCTGTGCCTATTATAATTAACAATTCTTATTATGATTAATATGTATTAAGATTTTTCATGCTGAGAAGATTATAGTAACAGATTTTATTGGAAAAAGTATAATATAATACCTTTTTTTTAATAGGTCAAGAGGCCCAATTACTTAAGTGAAACAAATCACAAAACACCCAGACTTAAGTAAATTGTATAGATTAATTGTGATCTCACCAGGAATCAAATCCGGAACCCTCAGTGCGAGAAGCAAATGTTATGCCCACTGGGCAATGAGGGCCACTGAAAGGAAATATAACGGCTAGTTCAATTATTCAAACTCAGATAAAATTAAACAACAAAACTCTGAAACACATAAAGGACTTTTTGTACTTAGGAAGTGTTGTAGGTCAAAATGGTAAAAGTAACAAAGGGATAATGAATACAAGTTGTAGGTACATATGGATCATCATCTTACTATATGGGTATGAATGATGGAATTAACAAGAAGCAAAATAAGATTGGTAGCCTGCAAAGAGGAGAGTGGTGGAATGCATGCAAAAAAAGAAAAATGTAAAGAGGAGAATGGAAAGGAAATAGAATAATGAAATTTTGCAAGAAACAGAGGGAAAAGGTTTATTATGTTTATAACATGTCCACACAGAGATTTTCGACTTAAGACAATTTCTGAGATATGTATTCCAAAGAAAAGATATGTATTCATTCAAACCATGTCTCAGAGACACACTTCACTTCACACTTGTTGTCAAATGTCAAATTTCAGCATATTGACCATGTACCTATATTCTATTCATCAACGGAGTGAATTTAAATCTCCCCAGCAGCAATTAAAACACATTAAATTTTGATAATTTAATGCATTTTGCTTGTCTAACTATTCAGAATAAATTTTTGTTATTAGTCTCGCTGTCAAATGTACCAGGCTTGAGTTTTTGTCTCTCTCTACATTCTTTCTATTTCTAGATCAAAATCTCTATTTGTGTACATAGTACTGAGATTTATATCAATTAAATCTTTGAGATATGTGTGTATATCTCACTATATCTAGGCACAGAATCATTTTGTTTTTAGTTGAGGATTCTGTCGTCATGAGATTTGATTACAGGTTATTCCTCTCCATTTCCCATGGGCTTTTTGGTGGAGCACATTCGCTCCCTCAGATGGTTTTGTAGCCAAGAAACAGTTGCGGCTTGTTTTTTTGCATTTAGCCACTGTGGCACCATTATCTTAAGAACAGATATATACATAACGCTCTGCCGTCGGCTCCATATTTATTGATTCTTGGAAGCAATTCTCGTAGCGCTTCTACTGCCCACTAGCTCGTTACCAGTTCATAACCTCCGCGAACTAAGGATTGATAGGGAAAGCCACACAAACAAGGGAACTTCGCTTAACCGTTCTGTGTCCATGTAGCACAACATGGGCACAGAACGGGCTAAAATAAAGTAGATATGTCTGTTGATTTAAGAAAACTAATGTAGAAAACTTTATTCTAAATACTAGATATTAATGCAACAAAACTCATAACCAATTCATCTCTGTGGAGACATGTGTATTGAGGTTTAGTTAAAATAAATATATCATTAATCATGTGTCCAAAAAATACTGTGTTTATTTTGTACACGTTGCAAGTAGAGATAACATTGTTTATTGTATTATTTTGGTTAATCAAAAGCTAACATTTGATTTATTAAAGACATTGAAACGCGTACCTTCGAATGGCGCATTCAGAAAATCTGTGCTAGACAAATCTTAAGATAAATAAAGTTAAAAATAAATAATTGTTACAATAATGTATGGACATGGTGAACTTGACACAATGAGGGAATATGCAATCAAATGAAAGTTGGATACTTTAGATTTAGACAGATTTTGTTGATTGTTGAAAGTGCGGTACATGTAGCAAAATATTGGACAATCCAAATATGTAGTTGGAAAAATTACATAGGGAAAAATACGTACATATCGTAGGAAAACTTTTTTTAAAACAATGAGTAATAAATTTATTTCTTCGATACATTTCCTATTTAGACACAATGAAAATAATATATTACTCACTGCGCCAAAGAAATGCAGAGTTTATGATGAGATGGATAGTTTTGGTGGCAAATTTTATTGGCTGTGTGTAGTTTTCAGGGATATTCTGCCGTGCTTTTGTGACCTCTCTGGCTAACGTTTCGGGTCCCATTGCAGGGTCCATCATCAGGACTGATGTCATTGTTCCATTGCAAGACTGATGTAAACCAGCCCTGATGATGGAGCCTGCATGGGACAAGGACATCAGCCCTGAAGATGGACCCTGCAATGAGATCCGAAACATCAGCCAGGGAAATCAGATATACAAGGCAGAATATCCCAGAAAACTACACACAGAACATTTTTTTTTTTTATAGGTGCTAAATAATCATATTATTCTACATTTAAAAAAAAGCATTCATAAAATAATTATCGTAGGTATTTATGAATATTCACACGGACAATCAATTTCACTTTAGACAAACCCGTGTTAAAGTAATGTTTTGTTGAACATCAAAATACTCTGACTGAAATACTGCCACTACTATGTTTAGCCTAGGCTTATGATTCCGGATCAAGGTAGAACCTGCCAGACATTTGCATGATATTCAAAATAGATTTCCTCGTGGAGTATGGTAAATACTTGGAAGCAAAGGAAAATTCCAACATGAAAACACATCATAAAATAAGATTTATTATCATTTATCATCTAACTGAAAATATTATATATTTTTATTTAAATACTGATGACGTCACATTTAGATATCTTGTCACATCACATACAGAGATGTGACAGAGGTGACATGCATTTAATTCTAGAAAGACGAGTTACCACATACTAAAGACCATGGCCGTCATTTTGAAGGCTGGTCTTGAGAGATAAATAAATGAGGACAAATAAAATAAAATATTTTATAAAGTAATAATAAAACAAACATCAATTATTATAATAGTGTTTTATTTAATTTTGTTTAGCACAATTTTTTTTTTTATATATCCTACATATTTTCACATATGTATGTATGTTTTTTGCAATTATCGCACGCTTCTAATATTATTAATTGATACGGCAGTTACTTTCACCTATACTGGCAGACATGTTTTTATTACGAAGCACTACATTTCCACAACATAAAAACTTTGGAACAGCGAGGAGCATGTGCCGATCTAATACTATTATTTAAACTACTGAGAGGATATCTCGACTGTCCCAATCAACTGGACTTAATCTCTTTTCATGTTCCCGACAAAATATGCTCTTCCATGTTCCGAGAAATAGAGCATCCCGTACACAAAATACATTTTTATATCGCGCATGCAAAGCTTTCAATAATAATTGTATCGATATTGACCTCTTTATTATTTACTGAATTTAAAATAATGCTTTAGATTACATGTACTAAATCGACCAATCATATCTAATCTTCTCTTTCTCCACTCTTCCTACCTCCTTATCCCTTTTCTCCCATTAATTAACTCATTTCTTGATATACTTTTTTTTTTCACATTCAATCACTTTCCATTATTCAGTCTTAACATTGGTTGTTGCTTACTACTACATATTCATTCATTAATTAAAAATAATTAACTTAAAAATATCTTATCTAACTTTGTTCTTAACATCTGTAAGTCTTTTTAATTGGTCTATGAAATAAACACTATGCTTTTACATTATATGTATAAAAAACTGTTAAGATTCCTTAATAAAAAATAAAAATAAAAATATATTAAAAAAACTTAGAAACAGATCTTCTAAATTTTAATCACACCTAAATCAAATCATGCATTCTCAGCTGGTACATATAGATATGTCAATGACATATTTTGTATATTTATGGGTACTGATAGACAATTAGATATTTTCCTCTCATACATTAATACACTTCACAAAAATATCATATTCATTCTCAAAAAGTGCAAAGACAATAGTTAAAATTTTCTAGAACTATTTATTAAAACCAGTAACAATAAATTATAGTTTAGTAATATACCGCAAAACCACTCATACCGATACTGTAATTCCTGCAACATCTTCTCATTCTCATGCACAAAAATGGCCAGCTTTTATTCCTTGCTGAAAAAAGTGGTTAATATCCCATTTAATAGAACAAATTACAACTGCTAAATAAAAATAATAAAATAAATCGCTAATAATAATGGATATACGCACGCTAATTGATAAAATGCTAAAATAAAAAAAGATAACAGAAACATATTTATACTATGTACTGCAAATAGTTATTGGCGGAAAATATTATATCTTGGCCCAGTTTTAAATAAAATTACTAATAATTTCTCTGTACACATAAAACCCATGTTTTATACTAATGACAACATCGGTAAAATCCTTCTTAATTCAAAAACCAAAAGTAATTCATTAGAAAAGAGTGAGATATACAAAATCACTTGTGGAGATTGTGATATTAAATACACTGGCCAAACCACAAGAAACCTAAATATAAGAACAACAATTTCTCAGAATTCGTCAACCATATAATTAATACCAACCATTCTTTCGATAATCACAGAATAAAACTGTTGCATTCGGTTCCTCATAAAGGATTGATAATGAAAGTTTGGAAACTGTTGAAATACAAAAGAACTTGAATTCTGAGAAAACACTCATAAACAACATTACATTATTACAAAACTCAAATTTCTGTTACACCTGATGATGAGAGGGACTGCGCATCTCGAAACTACAGTTGTGTTAAATTTAACTCAATATGTGTGCATTACAAAGTTTAAATTAAAATAATCTCACGCTTCATTTGTGAGGTACAAAAGCAAAGGCAACAATATCCAAAAAATTTTAAACATGTTTTGAATACAGTCACCAATGTTTACTAATTTAGAATTTACTGAATTCTAGATTTAATGTATCTATCCCTTCCAAAATCATGTTTCCTATAAATTTATAGGCTACTTTTCCTATAAAATCTCGAATTCAGTACATTCAAGTTTTTTACTACATCCCAGGGCAGGATTTGGCCGTTTAACCTATTCTTATAGCATTCTTCTCCAGTTTCCAGATCTCCCCATCTTGATCCTTTGCCGCAAATTCGGTCCACTTTTTCCACTGGGGTACCCACTTAGCCACAATTTTGCGCACTATACATTTCTTTATCAAAGAATTATACACTATATTATACACTTATCTGTGGATTTCTAAGGCGTTAGCCCGCTGTGAAATCTGACACAACTGATTGCTCAGTAACCAGTTGATCCCTTTTTATAAGTAATGTCGCTTTCTCAATGTTTCCAGAGTTTATGAGAATAACCCAGGCGATTCCAGATTCTTGTAGACTATCCTAGAACCTTCTAATATCTTCCAGTTTTAGTATGAAAGGTGTAGTGCTGTAAAATCATTGATTACATGTAATTCTTTCTAATTCTACCATCTCCTGGCAATATTATGAAATGATATTAAGAAGTATTGAAATTTTATACTGCCCGGTTAATGTAACCCAGGATAATCAAGTCTGTACATATGTACAAATGTACATATCTAAATAAATTGGCATACTGATCCTGTAGGCCCATATTTTTTAAAAAGCCTTTACCAAAAACATTTGATATGAAACGAGAGCAATTTCTCGTACAAGCTCGACATTTAATACAAAAATGAGAAAACATTTTCAAGACAATGAAGGTATTCAAAGATTTGATTCTACATGTAAACATAATTGCGCAATGCAAATATAATTCATAAGTATGTTGAAAAAATCTAAACTAAAGATATTATATCAGCTGATTGAACTAATTATTCCGTGTAAATAATATACGGCAAATATGTCTTCTATCCTCGGCACTCTATCTGTGAAGAGATGAAACTAATTTTCTTGGGTGTTTTGAACCAGAACAGAGAGTGGAACTCTGGAAAGCTTTTATACACAGTAAAACCCCGTTAATTCAAACCCTGATAATTCAAAATTCTCAATAATTCGAAATTTATCAATTATTTAAATTAATTTCATATTACATTAACCCCGATAATTCGAAAACCTCGGTAATTTGTAATTCGAAATGATTTTTAGCCTCTTGCATCAATCAATACATTTTAACTCTTGGGTTGATTGGATTTTTTTATTCTTAAATTTAAAAAAATATTTCGATTTTTTCGCAAGTGAGTACATCAAATATGTCAATATCGGATACTTTAGTAATAGAAATATTGCGCTTTTGAAATAACTTCTTGAAATATGCAAAAGTAAAGACTTTTTCACAAAATTAATGGCTTTTTTATGAGTTTTACAATTTTTGGTAAATTTTGCAATCACATGGCGATTTTTTAGGACTAATTCTATTTTCATAGCACAAGCGTGTAGCCTACTTTGAAAGTAATAAGAATACTCATGTGACATGTATTCTGTGTATGCATCTCTATCATTCATTCTCGTATGTACCTTTCTTAATTAATTGATAACATGCTACAAATTATGATATTTTAAACTATTCTTCAAAATTAAATGCTAGATTCGGCCCTGATTTTCTCTAGTTCTTTGTTTGTTTGTTGTATCTTGTTCCGAAAGGTGAACATATAAACCAAAACCCATTTTCAAACAATCCGTTTTATCTGCGTCAGCCACACAGCTCAGTTATAGAATGGTAATTGAGAAAAGTACAGAAAATGGGTTGGTCTATGATCCAGTTGAAAATAAGGTGAAAGTTTTGTGAAGTATCCTAGAGAATTTAATTCTCAGTAGACAGAATTGAGATGAAAATATTAAGTGTTAGTTGTGTTTAATTTCAGGAAGTCAAGAAATTTCCGCGCGCTGTGTTTGTAATCATTCTCAATGAATTTTGTGAACGGTTTTCTTACTCGGGGATGCGGGGTAAGTTTTTCACTATAGTCCTTTACATGACATAGTATAAGTAGATTTTGCTACTGGTAATGATACCTAATATTGGTAATGTGAAGGACTATTTATATGTCTCTAGCATAGTCCATTAGAATATATAAAGGAAACTGATTAGAAACATATAAACAACTTTAAAAAAATTGATAATGTGTGGACGATCTTGCGGTGGAATTGCTGAACGTTACATTGAGTAGAGTGATCACTGATAGAAAGACTTCCATACCCGTTTCCCATATTTTTATTTTTTTAAAATAGAGTTGCGAACACGAAATACTTGTCACATCAATATTCTTACTATTTTCAAAATAAGCTTAACGCTTTTGCTAAGAAAATAGGACTAACTTACTGGTCTGGAGTGAGGTTCGAACCCACGATCTTTGGATCACGAGGCGGGAGTCCTAACCACAAGACCAACAATAATATTAATAGCTTTGTGTCTGTGAGACTTTTATAATTCATCTTAATTAATAAATATCCATCTGTGGACAAAAACTAGTATTTGTGTTCTCAGAAAATGCATATAAAAATATTGTTAAATAATTTTTGTTTGTTTTGCTTCAGCATTCCTCGCCCTGTACCTCAAGCAAAAGTTATTTTACTCAGATGATGAAGCAACAGAAGTATACCATATTTTTACAACAATGGCTTACTTCTTCTCAATATTTGGTGCAATATTGGCCGACAGCTTCTTTGGAAAGTTCAGGTTATTATGAAGGTGATCTAATAATGTATAAACTGTTTGCGATTGGTGAAATGGTTGCTTATTTACACAGAATTTATTCTATTCAGCAGGAATTTATGAAGAAAATTTTATTCTAATAAATTTTTAAAAGAGTTCTTGAAATTATACTGGGTGGGTCTTAGATATTTGGGTCTTCTTATTTTATCTTTTCTTATAGACATTCCCTGAACTCTAGTTCTCCTTTGCTAGGGGGAATTGTTTTAACAAAAAAGTTGAACACATTCAAATAATTGTTTTTCCTTGTTGAAAAAATTAAAAGTATTAAACAAACAATATCAATTCCTGACGGTATTTTTGTCTTGTTTCTAAATGGGAGAGAAAAATCGAGAACCAGGTAGCTCTGAGTTTGTGCAAGTCAGGGTCACCAAGTTGGGATATATTAATTACTTGTATGTATATATTAATTACATATATAATAAACAATATCAAGTAATACAATTTAATGAAAATAAAATTAAATGAAAGGAAATATTAATGTGAAAGATTTAAAAAAAAATTAACTAAGATATACTTTTTACTCTTTAACCTTATGTAACTCTTTACAGAAGTAAATCAGAAAAGAAAGTAGAAATAATAAGGACTACAATAATAAAAAAATCTTTCAAACATTTGAGAAAACCAACATTTTACATGAGTTTTTCCATTTCATGTATATTTTTAGATAAGGTAACACTTCTAAGTAAGACATCTCTGTCAAACAAAATGTGTGCTACTCAACAGGAGGGAGAACAACTTAAGCCCGGTTGTTTCAAGTTCGATCAAAGTAAGCGGTCGATAAAAGCATAGATTTTTACGAAAACGGATCGTCTGATTGGTGGAGAACGTAAAATTTCAGTTTAAACTCTACGCTTACTTTGATCGAATTTGAAACAACCGGGCCTTAGAGCTGTAATAATATACCTTTATATATTTTTTTAAATAATAACTTACTATTATTTTTTTAAATTTAATTTTGTTATGCTTTCCTTAAGCTTCTGCTTTATTACATACTTGCTTTTCACTTTATATTATATCTATCTTTATATATTTGTATCTGTCATTTAAGAATTTTCTTTCCACTTTATGTCATTATTATGTTTACATGTTATTATCTTTTTTTCTTTAAACTATATATAATTATTTTTATACATTATTATTTTTTTATTGTATTTCTTGAGCAATCATTTAATTTTCATTTAAATTATTCATTCAATAAATGTACACTTTACCTTATTGTTTGCAAAAGCCCTATAGGGTGTTAATAAAAAATATATATAATAATTGATTTAATAAAACACTTATACATATATAATATATATAACCAACAACAACCAACATATGATGGGTGTTTTTTTTGCAGAACAATACTTTACTTGATGGTGGTTTATGCAATCGGGAACACTATTCTCTCAATTACTGCTATCCCAACCAGCGGAATTCCAGGAAGGTATGTGACTTTAAACTCTATATAATTAAAGTGAACATACATTCAAAGGGTTGGAAATGCTTTGGTTCCAGCCAAGCAGCTCCCACAAATACCTCTGAAAAAGACATGTGCGTATACTAGATGGAAACAAATGATGTGCTTTTACATACTGGGGGAAAACTTCTGTGTGAAGTTTTCTGGGATATTCTGCCAGGGAGGTCAGACATACAGGGCAGAATATCCCAGAAAACTACACACAGAAAATTTTGAATGGCGGTGAAAACCTGAGAACATTTTTGGGGACAAACTGTTTTTAATGTTCACAGATGAATTGTTAGTGCAATCGAAAATCAGATTTGAAAATAAATATTAAGAGTATTAATCAAATTAATAAATAATAATATTATATAAAACTGTTCATGTTAACAGTGCGTGTGCACGTGATTCATGGGAATCTAAAAAATAATATTTTTAATTTCAATTATGACTCCTTTTCATTATTTTACAGTTTTAATTTTTATCAATAAATTATTTTTTTGCAATAAAATGAAGTATGTAATACAGTAAAACCTTGGATTTATTTTGATGGGAGCATAATTCATTCCCGTAACTTCTTTATAATCCAAAGAACTCGTATATCAAAGATCTGAATGAAACTCTACTTGAGTTTATCTCTCTACTCGATTTTTGTTTTCTACTCTTCTCGAGTTTTGAGAGTATCAGTAACTTTTATGATTGCCGATTATGTGTTGAAAACTCAGTCCTTTATCCTTAATTTTGAAATAATGTGATAATTGTGGTCATCTATCTTCCAAGGATAGAAACTAATATCACATTAGTTATACATATTCAGATAAAGATTTCCATGTACATAATGTGAATAAATTAACACTTTCACCTCATTCTTGTTGTAGAGAATTCACAATATTAGGACTAATGATGGTAGCTCTCGGAACTGGTGGAATTAAACCATGCGTTTCATCATTCGGAGGAGACCAGTTTGTATTGCCGGAACAAGAAAAGCAACTAACAACATTCTTCTCCATTTTTTACTTTGTGTTGTGCACAGCAAGTTTGATCGCTAAATCTGTAGCGCCTTTGTTGAGATCAGAAGTGCAATGCTTTGGGGATAAAGACTGCTTTTCTCTAGCCTTTGGCGCACCAGGAATCCTGATTGTAACATCAATAGGTAAGTCCAATAACAAGGTGAAATTTAACTATGTACCTACCTAATCAAATTTAACTCCATTGATAAACATATTTTACAGTGAATCTGTGAATAAGACGTTGAAGTAATGTATCTTTTAATTTGTTAAATGTCCTTAGAATGCGTACCTACAGCCTTTGAGATATATTTTTTATGTATAAGGATCATTCAAGTATTACATAAGCACCAATGGGGAGTGGGGAGGTCTTTACTTTGCTTATTTTTGATGACATGGGGGACGAGGGGGTCTGGATGGTGATTACATCAGCAATATTCATTTATTTACTTTTTCTGATATCATGGACTGAGGACGATTAATTTAAATTCACTAAATTTTTAATAGAACAAAATAAATTAATATTATTTATGTATTAAGATATAATATTTAAATACAATATTAATAATTTGCTTGAATGAATAACAAATGTGAATTTAATTCCTTTATAGTCTATAAATTTCTTATTTCTAGACTTGATAACTGCTGCTCATGAATAACAATAAAGAAGTCTGAATAGAATTAAAAAATATATATTCCAATATTTACGTTAGTATAGGAGGGGGGAGTCAGAGCTTTGCTTACTTTTGCTGACAAGGGGAGGCAGGGTTAAAAATTACTAAAATTCTGCATTCCTAATACTTGAATGGCCCCAAACGGCTTGAGATACAACTAAGCAAAAAAAATTATAACAAGTTGTATAACTAAAATTGTAGATATTTAGTGAATATAATCTATTTATATATATCAAAAATAAATACAAATATTATTCAAAATAAACAGCATTATAACATATTGTTAGTTAACTTTGTTAAAACCACTACCAGATTTTAGGTCTACCGGTCTAGGTTTCGAGACGTACCCGTCTCTTCGTCAGGACCAACACTACACCACTACATTCACAACACTACACACCTCAACACTTGTTACACTTCCACCAATAATTGATCACATGCGTGTTAGTCTTGTCAGGGACAAACATTTGCCAACCACCTCATAGAAAATGATCATAAATTTGACGCAAAAACAGGGGTAAAAATATTAAACACTAATAACAAAGGTTTAAAATTGAATAATTTAGAATTTTTTTACATTAGGGAGGCGGTGAATAATAGAGCACCCCTAATAAACAACCAAATTAATTTTCCATATAGCCCTTTGTTTAATTTAACATTGACAAAAGATGGGGTAACATCCACTTTAGACCCCGCCCCCTCTCACTCTCTTTCGGTAGATCCCTGATGGTTCATGAGGCTAACAGTGCATGTTTGTCCCTG
>JADDOH010011709.1:0-12552 GCA_016648135.1 Agrypnia vestita
TAGATATCTCACAGAGACGAAACTGTATTAATTATGGGAAAGTAGGTATAGAAGTCATTTGGGTGTACACAGGACTTATGACCTGTCTTTTATGGTTGGCTTAAGTGATCACTTTACACGATTGTAACATTCGCCATTTCCACCCATGATAGAATATACCATGCTTATTCATTTTTTGGAAGTTGTATATATGTTCAAATTGCGTGGAAAGCTTTCATATATGAGCTGTAAGCGCCTTTTCCATGCCGCCTGTACAAAGCCATTTTCATTCCCCTAAATCCCCACAGATGTCGCTAATGAGAAAATCTACATTGATTTTTTACGGAATTTTGAGAGCAATATACTTTATTGTGTGTAATGAAATTCATCCGAATACTTGCATTACACTAGGATACGCCAGGAAATATTATTTCCAATTTTTGTTAAATTCCTTTTTACCAGTATTTACAATTCAGATGACCCAAATGACTTCTATACCTACTTTCCCATAATTAATACAGTTTCGTCTCTGTGAGATATCTATAATATACACTAATTGATTAATAATGTCTGTGTGAGATATCTATAATATACACTAATGATTAATAATGTCTCTGTGACATAAATCCAGCACTGTTCTGAAAGATTTGAACAAACTCAAAATATTCTGAAGTGGGTGAATGCTTTAATTTTTTAGTAAAGTATAAATGAAATAACCAGCATATAAAAAGTGTCCCTTCATCTCAGTTAATTAAAGACACATGACAATGTAGGGCAATAATCAATTTATATGACCTTGCAAGCAATACTCATTAATTGTATGGTACATGTCCAAAAAAGTTCATCAACCAAGGGCATGAATAAGTTACACTGGCTAAATCCAAGATAATGGTCCCATTGCATATACAACGAAAATGATTATTTCACTATATTATTGAATGTGCTAATAACAAAATGAAAGATAATTTACATTTAAAAAATAAGTATTAAATAAGATATTACACATTAAAGTTTCCAAAATTTCATAGGCAATATATGAGGTTAGGTTAGGTTATTAGGTTTGGTTAGGTTAGGTTATTAGGTTTGGTTTGTTTAATTTAGATTACGATAATTTTAGTTAGATTAAATTAACAAGACGTTAAATTATATAGTGAAATACTTATTTTCATTGTACGAACAACGGGACCATCATCTTGGATTATTCCATTACACTTTTTGCGTGACTTGTGGTGAATAAAGCGGTGATCAATTTTATAAAAAGTCAAAATTTAAATATGTATGTATTTACACTTCCATGTACGATTATAATGAAATAAGTATGTTTAAATTTAAAACTAGGAAGGACTTTAAACACTAATGAGAATATTCTACATATTGCAAATGCAAATAAGAATCCTAGGGATTTTTGTTACATGTAGGTAATAAACGTCTTTGTAAACACAAAGTACTCTATATGGGTGTAAACCCATATAGAGTACAGAATATTTTGAGTTTGTTCAAATCTTTCAGAACAGTGCTGGATTTATGTCACAGAGACATTATTAATCAATTAATGTATATTATAGATATCACAGAGACGAAACTGTATTTATTATGGGAAAGTAGGTATAGAAGTCATTTGGGTGTACATAGGACTTATGACCTATCTTTATGGTTGGCTTACATGCCGCATGGAAAGGCGCTTACAACTCATATGTGAAAGCTTTCCACGCAATTTGAACATATATACAACTTCCAAAAAAATGAATAAGCATGGTATATTCTATCATGGGTGGAAATGGCGAATGTTACATTGTGTAAAGTGATCACTTAAGCCAACCATAAAGATAGGTCATAAGTCCTATGTACACCCAAATGACTTCTATACCTACTTTCCCATAATAAATACAGTTTCGTCTCTGTGATATCTATAATATACATTAATCCATATAGAGTAATTTTGTGTTTAAAATCACTGAACTATGAAAAATAAAATAAAGGTTATAATTTATTTTCTAGATTTTTTTTGCTTACTTAAAGAATCTAAATGTCAAATGTCAAACGTTTAATATTGTTGATGAAGGTATCTTCGAAAACTATCAAGTAAGCATCTAAATTTATGTACACAAAAGTACATTTAAAAATGAATATGGTACAGTTCTGACTGAAACAGAGTTAGAAATTAAAAAAAACCTTTTTCCCTTACAGAAATTTATAAATCCGGTGTTCGGTGCGATAGTCAGCTAGTTGAAGTTGATTTACGTGAACTCTGAGTAAAAATATTGCTTGAAAAAAATATTACTAATGCTTATCAGACTTGTTTTGTAACTAGGTATGAATCTCAATTTTATAAATCTTTATGCATATTTGAAAGTAATGAAATTCATTAAAAAGATTGATATCCATAAATCAATATTTAATTAATAAGATTAGCTTGTTGGTCTAGTGGTTAGGACTCTCGCCTCGTGATCGGATTCGAACCTCACCCCAGACTAGCAAGTTAGTCCTATTTCCATAGCACAAGCGTTTAGCTTAGTTTGAAAATAGTAAGAATATTGATGCGACATTCCGTGTTCGCATCTCTATTTTAATTTTAAAAAAATTACTAATATAAAATGCACATTTTACTTCTGTGTAATGTAACCACACGTTATATGTGGGGTATAAAAGCAAAGGTAGCAATAACCTAAAAATTTAATGCAGTCATCGAAGATTTTTAGATTAGAATGTACTGAATTTGAGATTTTATAGGATATGTAACCTATAAATTTATAGAAAACATGATTATGGAAGGGATAGATAAATAAAATCTATAATTCAGCACATTCTAATTTAGTAATGGTCGGTGACTGCATTCAAAACATTTTTTGAATTTTTGGATACTGCTGCCTTTGCTTTTATACCCCACATACGGTACATTTCAAACAATAGTTTTCAATGCATCAAATGTTAATGAAATCTATCAAAGATGCAAAGCCACAAAAAAGACCGAGGTCGGCTGGGAACATTGCAGGGCCCAGGCAAGGGCGGATCCAGGACCTAGGACCTAAATTATAACTTCTTGTGACTTGACCACGACTATGTGACTTCCCGCTGGCGCCAAAGCTGGATCCGCTCTTGGCTCATGACCAGTGCAGCCCAGCACCACTTCATATATCGAGGGGTTACATTTTTTAATGCCCTTCCAGGTGAATTAATAGTGGTAATGAATTATTCAAGGTTTAAATCAAAATTAAGAACTACTTGAGAAAACCAACAGCAGTAAGACTTTAAAGTTCTAATAAAAGTTCATCAATAAAATAAGACTTAGATATAAGGTCGATATATTCACGGAAATATACAAGGCTCCTATAGCTTAATGTTTAGAGCACCAGCCCCGGATAGGAGGTGGTCTGGGTTCAAATCCCAGTAGTAGCCAAATATTTTTTCGTAGATTAGATTTTTCTGTATGTCTTTCTAATTGATTAATTAATTAATTTGGTTTTAAAGATAAATCACTTTTCATTTAAATTGGGTGCATGTTTATATCCAAAATCATTACATACTGTGTACACCTAGTATTAAAAAATAAATGGTCCATCAGAAGGGGACGATTGATTTAAAAACACTTATATAGAGCTCTTTGGCAATGAACCAACAGATGAGACGTAGACTAGTAGCCATAATGCTCTCACCATCATAGTCAATGGATCCATCCTTGTTCCTGGGCAGGGTGGTGATTGGAGCAGCGCCAGTGACAGGAGAAGGCGACGATGGGGCCCCGGGAGGGGAGGACTGGTCCTCGGTCGCACCCGCTACCACAGCCGAACTCTGTCGGCTTCCCCTATAACAATAGACACCATTCCATAAAGATTTATTTCATAAAGGGGTCTTCAACATTTTCGACCACTTTCTGATTCTAACATCTTTGTTCACTGAAAGGTATAATTTTATGTCAAGCTTATAAGTTGCAAGAATTAATAAATAATTATGAAAATAATTTCTTCTTCATTAATAGTCGAATCAAATCAAATCCTTTTTGCAAATAGTTAGCTCTTAAATTTGTTCTAACTTCACTTCTTAATTAGTTATTCAGTTACCAAATATTTATTTTCTTGTTTTTGTTAATATGTACCTACCTACTTTCAATTTTAATTTTTTGTGTATGTTGGATCCTGATGAAGGGACAATTTAATTAATATTAATAATTAAAATAAAACACTTTGTATTACATGAAAAAAAAATTTTTGAGCTACGCTTATATTTAAATGTGCTTAAAGTAATAAAATAATTTTCGGCCAGCAAATTTTAGCCTCACTCCAAATAAAAGGTGGGCTCTTACGATATTGATAGAAATTATAGAATTCTATTGTTGATGGAGGGAAAGAGCTCACGCTTTTATTTTCCGAATAAGACAAAATTCTTTTGGTCGAAATTTTTTATTAAAAAAAAAATTGTTTTCAAAAAAATCTACTTTTTAGTCTTAACGAATCATGCAATCGATTTTATGCTTACTGCCTTTCGCACTTGAAGTATACACTTTAATTTGCGGGAGTTGCAAAAAACGTAGACCATTGGGTCCAGATTCTAGATAGATAGACTCGATGGTCTATCCTTTAACAGCTCAAACGAGAATTGAACCTTGGAATTCAAAATCTTGTCAGGCATTAATTTATTATTTCTATTTGGAGTTATATATATATATATATATATTGGAGTTAGCGTTTGTAATGGTTAACAAAATTTTAAATTAGACCAAATTCTAATTTTGTTTAACACTACTAACTACGCCACTGCGTTATTTACTACGCCACTTAGCGTTTGCAACGGCTAACGAAATTTTGAATTCGACCAAAACAAATTTTGCATTTTTTTTTAAATCATTTTTTTTCTATGGATGTTGAGTTGACCATCCGGGAATTACTTTTTCAATGTCATCTCGGATAACTGAGAGCCTACCGTATTAAAAACAGTGTTATAATTTCTTTACATTTGATTAAAGTAAATGATAAACTACTTTAGTATGTATCGACTGAATACACTGAACATTCATTATTAATTAGTATGATTAGTAATTGATGTACTCCATAATCCTTACCCCAGACTTTCTCTCCTGCGGGACCACCGCGCTGACAGCAGCCTGATCATTGTCGACTATCACTTAAACCTACACTTTGTACTAAAACTTTTATAAATTCAAAATCACATTTGGCGAGAGACATCTCCGCTTCGAGGACGAAACAAAAAAAAAGTAATAAGTTGAATGAATTTGCCGCACTCGCGAATTACGTAATAATTTCCCAAACTTTCAAACAAAATGTCAAGACTTGAGCTAATATTGTCTTAGCAGATCAATTTGTCAAATCTGTTTAACTTGATAGAGGTACAAAAATATTTCAACGGATTAGATAGACCTCAGGGATTCGCAAAATTATGACGAAAATTAAATCATGTTCAATACTATCAAAACGATTTTATTATTCGATAATATAATTAATAAAAATACACTTTGTTTTCACCACTAATTTCACATTAACATTCAATTGATTAACAAAGTGTATTCTTATTAATTATAAAAATATATCAAGGAAGGGTGGAAGGGTATTAAAGAGGCCTATATCCAGCAGTAGGGAGATTAAGGCTGAAGAAGAAGAAGAATATCAATATCATATTTTTACTCCCTTTATATTAAATCGTGGCGTCTGCTTACTTGCTTGCCGTCGAAAAAACTTTGGATCGATCTTTAACCCTTTTCCCGTGATCCAATCGAGCTGAAACTTTGCAAGTAGACTCGTGGCGACGATCAAGAAGATCTATCAAATTTTTGTTAAAAAAAATTAATAATTATAGTATAATTTTGGATTTTTAGAAATTTTAATGGTTTTTCAAATTGCAATCATTACAAAAGTTTGATTACTACCAACGGCGGCCCGATAACGTCACTGAATATTTAAAATTTGAATTACTCCGTCGGTAGGTATAATAGGTACTTCACTACGAATTTCGAAAATTTATGACAATTGGTTCACAGATGACAGCACACTTCGGTTTTTTGGGAAGAAATCAAATAATAAAGAGATATTTTTATAGATTTCTGTCATAGATATTTGTCTAGACATGTTCCATTTTCAGTCAACCAATTATTAAATTACATGGTGGTAAACTTAATTTACAAAGAAAGGGAGTAAAATAAAAACTTGGCTTTTATGGGTTAGTTTTTTTTAAATGATTCATTCCTTTTCGACGCCCGTGTTTCTACACTATCCCTCCGCGTCCGCGTTCTAATAATTACAAGAATTTTACAAAAATCATAATTATCATTTCGAATATTAATTTCGTAAAAGGATTTTGGAACATTTAAGGTAGAACGACAGTACGAAAACTGGATTCATGTCCTAATAGTAATTTTTTTTCGAAGGCAAAGTTCTTTGTATCGTAATAAGGTCCGGTTGTATCAAGATGAATTAAAGTAAAAGTTCGTTTAAAGCATACCTAGATTTTTGCGTTCTCCACCAATCAAACGATCCGTTTCCGTAAAAGTATACGCTTTAAAGTAACTTTTATTTTAATCCAATTTGATACAACCGGGCCCAAGAGCCCGTTGCATCAACTTGGTTTGTAGCAATCTTGCGTGAAAATTTCCGATCACGTCGGAAATTTTCACGGGGTAATTTCACGTATCGCAGGAAAAAATCTATACCTTACCTGAGAAACAAGGCTTCTAGAATGGTTCAAGACGACGCAAAAAAATGTACAGACGTCATCAAATGTTATGTCATGCAATTCATTTATTACTAGTCGTGACGTAATTGTATTACTGTATATTTCGGAAGCGAGTTAAGGCTGTGAGAACTGCGCCATCTGGCGTAAGTGATGGACATCGTTACATAGGTAATTATGCATTTAATTTTACTTTATATCTCATTTGCGCCATCTGGTAGCGTTAGTGACGGTCATTGTTACATAGAGAATATTAATTAATTAGTTTTTGATGTAGGCCCCACCCGACGGATAAATTTAAAAAATATGCAAGCGTAATTAGTACTATCGTGTTTCATGAAGGAACGAAGAAAGTAATGCAAATGTATTAGTTATTTTACAAAATAAAATTATATTTGTCGAATGCGTTGTACTGTGTAGGAATTTTTAGGTATTAAATATTTTTAGGTAGAGAACGTATAGGTATACAAATAAATTTTGTACCTACTAACGAGTATAACATTTTCGAAGAAGAATTAATAAACGTAAAAAATTGTGTGACGTACATTGTTTGGAATTACTCAGAACTTATAATTACAATTTTGAGCGGGAAAGGTTCATCAAAAAGGACGATTATTTATTTCTTTTTCGTCAACATCAATCAGTTGCGAGAAAATGAAAAAAAAATGCAAGAATATTATTTTCCCTTTAATTAAAACATCGGCAGCGATTGGAGCAAAACGATACACGTTTCGTTACAACACCCTCGAAGAAATCGGCCTCCGAGATGTCTGGCGGGAAATTGATTGGTGGAACCGATTTCCTCGTTCAAATTGATTCTAAGAACTCTCGGCAGGGGAATTGCGCGGGAATAAATAAGAAAATGGCGGTAGACGTTAAATGATTTATTGTCACGATAAACGGCAAAATGTACACACAAATAGGAGAGAGGTAGAAGCGTTGTAGAGACGAAGATGTACAGCGATGCGATCGGGAATTTGATTTAATCAAATTCTTGACAGACGTGGGAATTTGATTTAATCAAATTCTTGACAAGTCGGACAGACACTAGAGGCGTTACACATTGAAAATAGCTCAAGTGAAAATATGGTCGCGGGACGTGGCTAAGGAAGGCAAATGAAACACTTAAAATTAAATAAAGTTTCGTTGGAGCACTGTTCTTAACTTCCCAGTCACTAAATTTTTCA
Source organism: Agrypnia vestita (assembly GCA_016648135.1). Taxonomy (NCBI): domain Eukaryota; kingdom Metazoa; phylum Arthropoda; class Insecta; order Trichoptera; family Phryganeidae; genus Agrypnia; species Agrypnia vestita. The sequence goes on from JADDOH010011709.1 coordinate 7,845, forward strand.
GCAATAGTTCACACACTAATTACTACACTGTTTCTTATTTCGTAATAATTACTATTTCCTGTTTCCATCGCTTCGTTCACTTTCTAGAATGTTCCGTTCAATTACGCATTAGAAAAAGTCGGTAGATACTTGCGCCAAATATTCATCGCTGGAATAACCACGAGCCAGCAATATACGCTGCACGATTTCGTGGACTTGTCGCTGTCAATTAATTTTGACACAACTAATTTTTTGATAGCAGCCGGCCTAAAGGATATCGTTTTCTCGATGATTAATTCCTTAATGTAAAGTTAATTTCAAGTATAATAAGTCCGTCATTGTTGACGGCTTATACCTAGTGAAGTATTAAAATCTGAATAACACAAGTACAGGAATTTTTATTTACCTATCTTTACAGGCACACGTCAAATTGACGGATAAACACAATTACTTAATTTTTTCTTTTTAAATACAAATAAAATGGTAAATGGTAAAGTAACAATAAAAATTATATATTCGGACGGAATATTTTTCACAAACATATTCCATTTTGAATATATGTGTAAAAAAAATATTCCATTTTCTTAGCACACTTTCCACACAATATTTTTACATTTTGTTAATGTTTTTTTTTGGCAAAAGTAAATTTGATAACTTTTATGTATTCAATTGATTGCGACACAGTCTTAAAGAGAAAAATACCGTCGGAATTTTGGACGTAAGGATATGAGGCGTTCAATACAAGGGTTGTATTGTACACTATACAATGATCATATCTCACATACCTCGCACAATATTGGACCACTTTTCACATGGGAATTCTGCGTAGAGCGAACACATTACAAAGGTACGTTTTCCGGTACATTTACACCGTGAGGCGACACGAGGATGATCTTGAGACGTGGAGATGAATACGAAATTAGGCGAAACGCGTCTGTCACGTCCGACCAGCACACATGACGACAACATTTTTTTGGAATAAAACTTCTCGAGCATATTTTTCAATAAATCAATGTAAATACAAGATGACAGTTTAATATTCCGGGAAATAATCGGGCCTATTGGATTGCACTATCGAAACATCATGTCATGATCCTTATTATACAAATGTCTCGTAGCTATAGGTCGACCACAATCACAATACCATTCCCTAGCTTTGTCCGGTAAGAAGAAAGCTGGGGAAAGTTGCATCGCAAGCCCGTATTACAAGCCTCAACATGATATTTCAAATAAATATATATTTTTTAATTTTACTTACTAACTAGAAAAACTTATTTTGTGTTCCTTTTTTGCATCGTAACAAAACACATGTTTTTTGCGCACATTCTTTTGAATGCGGTCTAGATATAGTACCATTAAGACTTGTTTTTCGGCAGTAGGGTATATGTGCATATGCAGTCAAAACAAGTACAATAACTTCTTCACTAATAATTTTGTGTCGGAAAGATAACAGTAAATTTACTCTATATCTTCGGATATTTAAAAAAAAGTTGAGTTTTCGCTTTAAAAAAAAAAACAATATTAAAAATGAGTAAAATCCCGCAGCTGCGGTTATTTTTTGGAAGAAATTAAACACGGCCGAGCGGCTGCAAAATGTCCGTGCCTTCCAAAGGGGCACATTTTCGACGAATTTCGCTGTCGGTGACCCCGCCCGGCAACAACGAGTAAACTAATGCATCCCCACCGCCGCCGAAAGAGTATAAAAGCCGTGCACGGTACTCCCAGGCAGGTCAATCTGTTCGGAAGACTTCAACAGGCCTCGCCTTCCTAGGAGAACGTGATCACCGCCGCAGTCGAGTGTTCTCCTGCTGGACCGTACCAAGCCGAGCTCGCGTGAAGCTCGAGTCTCATCATGTGCTCATCTCCGAAACATCTCTCCGCCATCCCTCTTGCCGTCGAGCATCTTCCGGCAAGAGCCTTCAGCGAATCCGTGACCTGGGATCGCCGAGAATCCCACCGTAACATTGTATAGTGACCGTGCCAGAGACCTGAATGCCTACGACAATTTCTTTTATATTTCTACGTGTGCTTTTACATTTCTACTATGCATGTAACCTTGTGTTTTCTTGACTTTATAATAAATTGTGACTAAACTTTCTTCATTATTTCCAAGCCGCTCCGTCACTCGCAGCACATACTTTGAAACAATCCACTCCGTTTCAATATGTATAAAGGAAAATTCAACTTTGCTTGAACATTATTCGAAAATATAAAAATTCTGAGTAAATTAGATAGTTAAACACAATAAAAATCGAATTTTTGCAGATTATTTAGCATACATTCGAGCCAAAAATGGAGACACGTTGATTCTCATTTACAAATATATTCATTGACATTTATTCAATGGTCATTTCAAGAGGACTATTTAATGTCAATAAATATTTAGTATTCTGGACAAATATTTGAATATCTGTCATATATCAAAACAACATGTCACATTATGTCAAACAAAACAATTAAGATAGAACTGCCAATATGACATAATGATAATTTTCGCTTTTAAAACATTTACCTTAGATTAAGAGAATTTTAGGATCACATTGACGTCGTGGAAATAAAAATCGGTCAAATAATACTACAATTACTTTGCTCAACAAAAAATTTATCAGTATGTATAATGTGCATTTAAGTAGAAACTGGATTATTATCAATACCTAGGTATTATGTATGTTAAACATTATTTTTTATTGGTATATATTTTCAATATTGAAAGATAAGTTGAAAAAGCTGTCAACTACTCTACTGTTGGTCATCGAAAAGTATGAAACTCGAAAGATGGATTTGGAGACGTACTCTTGTCATTACCGAGAACCCCGAAGTCCTATAAGTCTATAGTTATCTATATTATATAAATACTATATTATTAAAATATGCATCGAATAATGCGTTTTTTCAGTTGCCAGCTTCAAAAATTAAGCTCCAGTTTTTACATTATTTTATTCATATGGTTTAACCAGCGAGAAAAAATACATTTCCCTCTCATTTGCACCACAATCATTCTAATAATCCCGGTTATGTTATAACTGTATTGTACGTAATTATAATATAAAATAGAAATAGGTGAAATCGGGAATACTGACTAAGATTTAGATTTTTTTATATTCAACTAATAATAATAATAATATCATTTTTTATTTAATGTATTTAAAATGTTGTCAACTACGTACAAAGGGTTGAAAAAAATCGGCCAGAAAAATTAATTATTTAAAAAAAGTCTCTTTTAAAATATAAATATTAAGCAAACTAACTGAACGATTTAAAAATAATGTTTATTTCCATGTAATATTATTGAAAAAAAAGTTAATTTCCTTCTCATCTATGACATCACCGCTTTAGTTTGCGTCATTTTAAAAAGAAAAATGTATTTAAAATATATGGAATAGCTTCATTAGGATGGCTAAATTATAATTTGATACCTTTCCATAAAAAATTCATACAAAATGCGAGAGAAACTATGAGAATAACTGGTGAATTTAGATCGCATTGCCAGACGATCTTCTTATATAAATGTTGCCTTGGGAAATGTATGCTTTATTATTTTTGGCCGAGAAAAACCAGAAAGGTTAGGGGCGCCAATTGAATGTCTACCCCTGGGCGCCAGTTTGCACACAACCACCCGTCACCCAAGCCTTTTAAATGTTAATGTTGTTTCACAGTCGGGCCTATAATCCAGCCGACAATATTATTTATATATCGACGGCTCCTACGTATAATATCGTAACCCACAAATCGACGATTTTTAGTTTTCTGTGTATTTCATATGTATTTAATTATATCTTTATTTCCAAGAAAGAAAAAAAAATATTTTGCAATAAATAACGTTTTTTTCGGACGTATTTTATAGTATCTCAAATAATCACTATTTTTTACGAAGTATACTATCGCATGTAACACTTACGATAACATACGTTGGAAAATAACATAAGATAATTATCGTATGTAACACTTACGATAATATGCGTGGGAAAATAACATAAGATAATTATCGTATGTAACACTTACGATAATATGCGTGAGAAAATAACATAAGAAAATTATCGTATGTAACACTTACGTTATTTTACGTCGCGTCTTTTCCGAAGTAAAATGTTGTAAGTCATTTATACGATATTTTACGTCGCGTCTTTTCCGAAGTTAAATGTTGTAAGTCATTTATACGATATTTTACGTCGCGTCTTTTCCGAAGTATAATATCGTATGTGCATTTCTACAAAAACCTTTAATAATTTTGGCTTTTTGGGATTATTTATGAAACTACAGTATAAAGTAAAATATTGAAACGAAATTTCAAAAAAGTTGGGCAATATTTAGATTTTTACCGGACGAAAATATGTTCAAATCCTTCTCCTGTAAAATTGAATTTTGTGGGTTACGATATTATACGTAGGAGCCGTCGATATGTTAATCTCAAAAAACTTGAGGACCTCGTGTGGCAACGAATGATACTAGCCACTGTGACAAAATGAATAGAAATAACAGCGGGTTTTCAAAAAATAAAAATTATGGCGGGCAGTCAAAGACCTTTTTTTAAGGTCCGATCCAAAGTTACGCTGTTATTCTTCGCCCGTTTAAGAAAACTGAGGCTCTAGTATAAAATAGGGTCTCTCTAAAAATGAAATATCCGATTCTACCACACAACTCATTTTACGCACACAGTTTAACCCCGTAGTGGTGGCAGAGATGTCTTTGAGGACGTTGTCACTCCATCTTAATTTTGACCTTCCTAAGC
>JADDOH010011710.1:0-11886 GCA_016648135.1 Agrypnia vestita
ATAACAAATTTTTGAAAAAAAGTTTCCAGCGTTACCTCGTAAATTATGTACAGAAATAGTGTTCAAAATTTCAAAAGGATCGGTGCAGTAGTTTTGAAGTTATGATGGACACCGACTTTGAAAACGTGAGATGTGGGGAACACGCTTTAAAGTTTTGGACACTGTAAAATTCAAAATAAAACTCAACACTTATTTTATACTTACACATAATCGTCGATGCCATGTTCACACAGTAAAGAGCTTTCATCATCAGCATCTGTTTGTCCTTATCTACGCAAAACTCTTCCAATATAAATAGCACGTCCGGTAGTCCTCAGGTGAGCGCGTCTCTTAGCTGCCCGAGCAGGTATAGAAAATCAGTCTGAGTATCGCTCAAATGTTCATAATTTCGTCAATTTTGCTCCGATTGACTTGAAATTTTGACACAATATTCTTGCGATGTTGTACATTCATTTAAAAAATTAAAATCAAAATGCAAAAAAAAAGTTAAAAACCTTACCCCCCCTTAAGTTAATTACGCAGTAATTTTCGTGAAATTTTCATACCATCGGGCATATTGTGAAAATAACAAGATTGTTATTTGATGATTGCTATCCCAGCACTTAAAAATATAGAAACAGTCATCAACACTAGTCTGGAATACTCATTATTTTACACACAGTGAGCGACTTAAAAATATGCAACACAAATTTCTCGAAAAAAAAGAACAACCAAATATAATGTGAAACTAGAAAATGAGATATTAGAAATCGGAGACAGTATAAAATACCTAAAGTGTCCTTACGTGGAAGAAAAAGAAGACATATAAATAAAAATACAAGTTTATTAATATACAATACTATGATTCTTCCGCACATAGATTATTGTTCCAGTATATTATTTATAAGCAACGAAGGAATGCTAAAGAAACTATAAATAGTACAAAACAGAGCGATGCGCATAATACTGAAGTGTAATAGGAGAACTAAAATAACAAAAATGTTGAATGCCCTAGGACTGGAAACTGTAAATCAAAGAATAATATATAATGTAATAGTCCAATTATTTAAAATTAAACATGGATTAGTACCCAAATACTTTGATGGCAGGATGAAGATGAATAAGGATTTTCATTCCTACAATACAAGAGAAGCGACAACATAAGACTACCAAAGAAAAAGAAAAACACCTCACAAAATTGTACGATGTATAAAAGTATAAAAATCTTCGATAGCCTGCCAAAGGAAATTCAAAACATGGAGAATATAAGGAGGTTTAAACTGAAGTGCAAAAATGATATTATAAAAACTTTTAAATGATTAGATGGAATGCAACATGTCCAAGTGAAATCATGTATTAGCCCACACAACGTTATGTGTGGAACTAAATTATTAAGATAAATAAATAAATAAAAAAATATTTTAAATTTCCATTCCCGTTTAGAATTCAACTCATACACTGAAAGCGAAAGTTATCATAAAATCCCTCTATCACATCGAAGATGCATACAAGACCTGTGTTATCTTTATAAAATCTTGAATAACTTGGTTGACTCACCCTATTTATTAGAGCAAATAGGTTTAAGCTGTACTACATATTCAACGCGTTCAAATAATTTATTTTACCCAAACTTTGGTAGTACTAACTACTTAAACTTCTTTGTAACTCGTTCTACTTCAGAATACAATCTGTTAAATTCTACAAATAACCTAGACATTTTTATCGACAATTTGCTTTTATTTAAAATGAAACTCCGTAATCTCATTTTTGATTATTAAAATAAATTTAATACTTCTTTAATTGAATCCCATTCCCTCCCTCTTCCCATCCTTCCCATTTTATGCATTATCATAATTTAAATCTTTGAAATACTTATTATTTATCACATATTCTTTATCATTTTTTTTTCTTAGTTTTTTTACCAGCTTCGAGGAAACTTCACTGATTATGCTAAACGAATATTTTCTTGATTTTATATCATTGTTTTATTACATTGTGCTGTATGTTTTCCAAAATAAAAATAAAAATAAAAAACGCCGATAGGCATCTGTCAACTGTCAATATTTCTGTCATTGTGATGAAATATTGGCTTTAATCCAACCGGTTTCGGAAACAACGTTCCTTTGTCAGGGCAGTGGCGTGCAGCGCATACACGCAAAAAAGCTGTGCATTAGTAAAGATTCTGGAAACAAATATTAATTAAATAATCCTTATCTTAAGAAAAAGTTGATTTAAAATTCTAGCCGTAATTCGTCCTATGGCTAGAAGTTTTATTTCCGACTTTTCTGTGCCTAACTTCATGTCAATTCTTTATATATTTCGCCAACCAATTTGTTCCATAGATATTGTCAAGTCGAGAAAAACACGATGTATTTTTAAGGCTGCGAGTTTTGTGTAATAGACAAGTAAATTTAGCGTACTTCTTCGAAAGGTCCTATGCCAGGTGAGAACTACGCGCACGTAATTGCAGAAATGCTATTTTTTACAAATTCCACCCAAAACTTTCGGTGTAAATTCTATGTCTCTTCTATAGTGAATGTAAATACAAATACCATCTGTCATGTGTCATATCGTAACATATCGTAATGATATCATAAAATATTTAATTTATTTTTGTGAAAAGAAACGTATATCTGAAATTAGTATTGTTCCCGATTTAATTATATATAAATCGTCTTCGAAATATATTGAAATTTTTTGCCGTATTAGCTATACCTATTTAAAATATTTATTTATTTAGGGTTTACAAGTTCTTTTATAGTGCTGTTATTTTTGTGGATTGATGCTACTCAAAATAGTTCTTTATATATATTTAAAAAATGTATATACCCTTATAGGTATATGCGCATATATATTTTTAATACACCTAGGTATATAGTCCGTCACAGCATAACCTGAGTTTATACCCACTGCACGCCACTGCGTCAGGGTATACTTAATACTAATTAAACTTTACAAAATTATGAACAATCATACCTCAGTGTCTAGTGTCCAAATGGGGGTAAAATCATCAAGAATAAAAAGTATTACGCGAGATGCAAGAAAAAAATGGAAAAAATGCAAACGGTAGTTTTACATTTCGTATCAAAACAGCTTCTTACATATGGATCCACAAAAAAAGTGGCTAGCTGAAATACAAGTAAAAAAATAAATAAATAAGGAATGCAAAGAAGGAACATGAAAAAAAGCAATTTGGTAAAATGATAAATGAAAAAAAGATAAATAAAAGCACAAAACGTATTCTCAAGTAGTTCACTACTTTTTATTTCTAATTGTGTCATCACATCACTCGCTATCTGTGACAGTTGAACTAATAACGCTTGCGGTGAAATGACCCCATAATTAAAAAAAAACATCGCGGATGTTTGATGTAAGCGGGGCGGAATTACATAGCAACACTCGGCTGTGGTCGCCGCGTGCGCGCTGTTGTAATTCTACCCAGAACGCGTGTAAACAAGTCAAATCTTTGTTTATGTGTGGGAGTACAAAGTATTCACCTAATTGTTAGCGTCGATGATGTAATCTGTGAGAATTCCCGAGTTTTTTCCTCGGATTTTGAAAGGTTCACAGCCACTAGAGATCGCGTTTATCGGTTTCTTTTTGAGGTCGCATCCACTCGTTTATTTATAAAATGAAATTAGCAACAGAGGAGAACAGAGGAAATCGTTCTTTGAACGTGGATTTTTTTAAATGAACTTGATACAATGTTTGTAACACAAGAAAAAATGATGATATTTTTCTCTCTCTCTCTCTCTGAAGCGTGAAATTTACGTTACGTACACATCAAAGGAAGCAATATCAAAAAAAATTAATCCAGTCATCGAGGATTACTAATTTATAATGTACTGAATTCGAGATTTTATAGGAAAAATGATTTTGGAAGGGTTAGATATATAAAATCTAGAATTTAATACATTTTAAATTAGTAATCATCGGTGACTGCATTCAAAACATTTTTTAAATTTATAACTCATGTAAGTATATAGTTTGAAAAAAAAAAACGAATTAAAAGATTCATCATAATCCTAAAACAATTATTATAATATTGGTAATATTTTTATAAATCATAATATTCTATCACATAAATATTTTTTTCCAAAATAGGTATATGTTTATTGAAAATATATGCTTCAATGTATTCACTGCATGAGCTTGATAAATATTATGTATTTATGACTGAAAAACAACCCATCTTCACCTAAGCCAGCCATATAATAGATCGTAAGTCCTACAAACACCCAAAGGCCTCCACTCACTTTATCCTCTAAATTATCTTGATAAATTAATGACGATCCGTTTTTTGAAAAATTTGAACATATGTACTCAAAATAAAGAATGTTTGATAATATTTTACAGTTAACACACTGCTCATCACGAATTTGAAGTACCTACTATTTATATAAAAAAATACAAAGCGTGTTGATCTTTGGACAAACCGCGATGGGTGCTACGGACGTGCAATGTTTACGCTTTAGTGACGCACAGGAAACTTTGGCGGTTTTCATCGGCGATCTCGACTAGCCCACACCGAAGACCCCACAAAGCGTGTTCATCATCCAACGAACAAATAATGTTTCTAATCCATCGCCTTCCCGCAACACATTGGTTTGTTTTTGCCTTTGCAAATGCATTAATTATTCCTCTCGTGTCCCGTGTCCGCGGACTGATACACGATGACATCGATCTCTTTACAAATATTTATTCCATATTATAGAGGTTCAAATATTACAGAGATTCAAATATTACAGAGATTCAAATTCACCCAACTGACGAACGGAACATCATGTTCTTTTTTACATTCGTTATTGCTATTGTATTCAATAATATTTACTTATTTTTTCCATCTATTTATATCCAAAGAATGAATTAATTTTCTATAGAATTTTGTCCTCAATTGTAAAGCGGGTCTTCTCAGTTAGGGTTGCCAACCGTACTCTAAAATAGAGTATTGTACTCTATATCATGTAGGCGTACTCTATAATCTATAACACTAATAGAGGACGCTAAAATACGCTTTTTTACATAAAGTTTACTATACTAGTGCCAGTCACGCATATACGATGCATATCTATTATCGTAACCAAAAAAGCCGACTATTTTCTTTTAATATGCTGGTATATTCCCAAGTTGGGAATCCCTACTCTCCAAGCCACGCTCTTTACTCTTTCTCTTTATTTACCTCCTTTGAAATCAAGTATACTCTATTTCAGACTATTTCTTCTCATAAAAGTTGATAATCCTATTCTCAGTACAGGTTCATCCTACTGAGGTGAGTGGCTCATTTTCTTACAAACATGTATTCAGTTCAAGATTAATACATAAAAAAATATTTGTAGAATAAATTCACAGATTACCCTTGACATATTGTAAACCAAGTGTATTATTTTTACTACCAGTAGGTAATAGTCATTGTATACATATCTACATCTTCTACTTTTTGGGCTGCAATTCGTTTTTATTCATTTTCACAATACAAAATTCCCAACTTCTGCAGACATGTATATATTTAACTCCAATTTATAATAATATGCATGTATAAAATTGCATTCTGTAACGTCATCGGGTAACTTTATATTTTACTGATAATTGTAATTTCCTAATCAAATATAATATATACATTTTCCTGAGTATAGGATGTTCCGTTGGAGACATATTTCTGAAAGATGCACAAACGGCATTGTGTTAAATCAGTGTCTCATACAATAAATTTGATACTGCTCAACATAATTTAACCTGCTTCTAAATGTCCGTAAATTTTTATTCGGACGTGCTTAATTTCCTTGTATCTTGCAAGCGCGCGGTGTTTTAAATAATGTAAAGGATAAATGTGGGATAATATTAATATTCGTTTTTTTGCGAACATTACCTGCGTCAATATTTTCCTTAACCACTGTTTCTGATCGATTTTCGGATAGGTGGACTAGGATAGAAATACGAAATTTGCAAAGAATCTAATGTTCTCTGAAAAATTTTAATGCAATTTCTTCGATCCTGATCAGGATATAATGGATTTCGTGCAATAACTCCCGGAGTTAGTATCTGATTTCAATCAGACTTTTCTGATAAATTGTTTTGGTAAATATCTTCTAGTCAGCCATGTTGTTTAAATATGGTGGCTGTTGAGAATCTTCATCATTTCCTTAAGACCTAGAGAAGGAACTAAAAAACACAACTACACAACAGAGTTCTGATGCAAGCTCCACGATCTAGGGCTTGCTCCGGACCCGTGGTGTATCTGCAGCCGGGTGAGGCAGACGACAGAGTTGTGTTTTGTCGAGTGATGCGAGAGAGGAAATGGTAGAAGATTTGGAAGTAGCAGATCGGAGCTCTATTGAACCCCGATCTGTTAAGCTGCGATAGGAACTTGGAACTGTTCTGCGGGTGTGGGTCTCCAGATGGGAGATCCTTCGGTGTTTCAACAGCTATTAGGTATTCTTGATTGATTGGTTCTTGTTCTGCTTTTGGATCGTATGCGCCGGCCGTAATGCGAGTGCGTAAGCCCATATTTCTGTGTACTTATTTTTGTGTTGTCTGTTTAACCCAAAAGGGAGTGTTCTTTTTCTTTTTCCCTCAAACGTCCCGGCCTGTTTGCTCCATACCCGTATAATCCTGTGTATCCTTTGTATTCTATATATTTTGTCTTTATACATCATTTAGCAATTGTATTATGCCTACTATATTTAAATATGTTGCTACGTGTTCTATGTTTATATTTTTAATAAATAAATAAGTAAACTGTTCGGTCAATGGGGTCAAATTTTGCAGCTCTGCTTTGCAACGCTGGGTTGCACGGTTGCCTTTAGCATAAAAAAATTTAAAAAGGTTTAAAATTGAATAATTTAGAAATTTTTTACATTAGGGAGGCGGTGAATAATAGAGCACCTCTAATTAATAACCAAATTGATTTTCCATATAGCCCTTTGCTTAATTTAACGTTCACAAAAGATGGGGTAACACCCGCTTTAGACCCCGCCCCCTCTCACTCTCTTTCGTTAGATTCCTGAATGATCTGCAGGCTAGTAGTGCATGTGATCAATATTGGTGAAAGTTTAACAATACTATGGTTGGGGTGTATAGTGTTGTGAATATAGTAGTGTAGTGTTCTGTAGTGTAGGGTCCTGACGAAGAGACGGGTACCTCTCGAAACCGGTAGACCTAAAATCTGGTAGTGGTTTTTACTAAGTTAACTAACAATCTGTTATAATGTCTAACCACAAAGTTAATTAAATTAAACAAAGGGCTATATGGTGAAAGTTTAACAATACTATGGTTGTATTGGGTTGTGAATATAGTAGTAAGTTAACTAACAATCTGTTAAAAAAATCCAACCTGGTGGCGAAGTAGGACAGATGTAGGAGCTCTTGCTTGTAAGCGGCGGGTCTGCCCTCGTTGAATCTGTGCCGGAAGGGATTTTTAAACACACTCTATACAGCTCAGCGGTCTAGTGCGTTCTTCTAATATTACCGACAAATGAGACGCGTCGACTAATGTACCCAATGACCATCACAGTACGTTGACGATATCATGTTACCCATCTAACTGACGGAAGCAAAACGAAGTCAATCAATAGTATGCGTGTATTCGATGAAAGTTGGAATTGTACCTAAATTTTTATGGTTGTTGTAGCCGGGCCTCGGGATCGAGGATCCCCTCGCCATTCTGACTTAGTTGTTGCTGCGCCTCTAATTTTTTTTTGCAATGGGAGAATAGCCCTATTCGAGAGGCGCACTCTCTCCCGCATACTTCACATAGGTAGGGGTCAGGTTGCATTGGTCGGTCCCGTTGACGCATGGTCGCGGCTCGCTGCTCATTTTCTAATCGTCTGATAAAAGATTAATCTCAGTATAAAAACATATAATACTAACTTACCATCACGCTGTTTCCACACTCTTCTAATCTGACACAATCTCGCCTCGTTAACTTATCTTCTCACTCGTGCTTATCTATTGTCGAGGTTTCTACCAGACTGTCTTATACTATCTGGTACAACTGATTATGCCAAGCGTCGATCGCGAATGTCCTATATTTCTGAATTCATCAACATTCGCATATTTCTCCTCCACATGATAACTACATAAAAATGCGCTACAAACATAGCTTTTATACAAGATATTTATTTGGTTTGAATATTTGTAAAAATCTTTTTAAAAAAGCATAAAAATTTGCAATGTTTTCGAATGCATTTTTGAAAGTAAATCGCACTCCAACGTGCTTCAACCTAGTTCTAAACAAATTTGATTTCACTACCTACCCATGTCAAGTTGGAATTTAGATGTATACATACTACATACTATCTACCTTGTTTAAAATACGATGCATAATTGGTACCTTGTCTGTTGCATATATAATAAAAACACAAGAACGCGTGTTATTTAATTACTAAGAAATTAAACGCAGCCTTCAATCGTCAGTTATGACGTCCGACAAGATGCGCGGTTTATACCGCGGATATATCCGTACATCAGAGTTTATCTTTTTAGCAAATTAATTGCTAAATTATATTTTCTTGTGGTTATAACTATTTTGTCTTAGTGTTACGCAAATACGCCGGTCTATTATTTTTGGTTCACTTTGATTTTGATATCTTTTATATATTTCTTTTTGATATCTTTGCCGCTATTGTAATGTAACATTGTACACTTCGTCGATTTTGACGTGGTGACATTTGAGAGGTTTCTCATAGAAATTTTATGTACGTTTTAAAAAAAAGTACCTCCCGTCTATTTAATGTTGAGATATAAGTCTCGTTATTCTGAGAATAGGGGAAAGGATAGGATGCCGATTATCCGTGTTAGTTGGGGAACACTCGAGCCCGGATAATGTTTTTGTTGACTTATACCTTCAATCACTTACCATCATTATCTATATATTAATTACTCCAACCATTGTCGTTTCTGCATTTGGATAATTTCTGTTGCCAGTTTTAAAAAAAACATTTTAGAGTACATTAAAAAGATTAAAAAATATAGGAATACGAACAAACTGATATCAAAAAACATCCAAATCCAAATTATCGAAAATTAAAATATCGCAATTTATAGATTTTTTTAAATATTTTCGTGGAATCCGTGTATTTAAAACAGCCAACGTAATTGCAGTCAACGAATTTTTGTGCTGGTCATACCACAGAATGACGCTTTATGACATTGACAGTAAGTATACGTTTACGCTTTTCTTTTTATTGTTTTTGCATTAATCTTGCTTCAATAAACGTTCAAAACATTTATTTATTAAACATTTATTACGCTTTATATTTTATTTAAACTGCAAAGTGAACTTAACCTTAGATTAACGTCATAACGTCTCTCATATAACCTCAAAAGACTCACAGCGCGTGGCGCGAATGTCATTTTACGTGTCATTTTCTCCGTATTTATACATAAATATTATTATTTTTCAGAATTCCGATGGAAGACTCAACATCACAAACCGGCAATTTGATAATGCGATTCGAGTTCACAATATGAAAGAAGAAATGCCAGACGTAGACTGTCAAACATAACAGAAGAGGAATGTGAAAGAAGGAATGCTGACCAGCGGGAACGTAAAAATGCTAGGCAAAGAGTGTATGCTGAAGGAAGAAATGCGAAATCTTATTTTAAATGTGCAGTACAACTGTGCTAATGCATTTGCATCTTTCGGAGTGCAAATAAGTGACATACCAGGTGTAGGCCCGTATTGTTTAAAAATTTCAGGTGAAGTATATAGTATAAGTAGTATAAGTATAAGTATAAGTAGTCGTGTAAGTCCATATGCTCTCCAATACAAAAGGTTGAAAGAAGCGGTTGAGGAAGAAGAATCTATAGTTGCAGAGCACGGGGGCCAGATGCGGAATATTCAACTACTCTTTACGCGTTCTTCGTTAGATGACCAAAGAAGGTATAATGCTCCATCTAATAATAATGAAGTCGCCATTGTGTATGTAGCAGATTACGAAGGTAGGTTACCGCCAAACGTAGATTTTGCTGTTCACCCTAAGAATGTAGGAGGTCTCCAGCGTATTAATATGTTATCAAAACATTTAGATCCGATGGTTTTTCCATTGTTATTTCCATCAGGTGAATTTGGTTGGACTCTACAGCCTTAAATAATACAACATTAACTGCATGGTTTAAACTTAACCAACAAGATAATGAGGCATGTAATATTAAGTATCAGGATTTAACTAATTTCTATGTTTTTTCTAGAAATAAGCAGTGGAAGAAGAGGCAATGTGGCGGGGACAAGATTATTGGTCGCATGTCCCCCGTTTCTCCTAGAAATATAGAATTATACCATTTAAGACTTATTCTTTTACAAGTGACTGGGGCTACGTCCTTTGAATCTTTGTGGACTATTAATGGTTGTCTTACTTCCTACATTTCGTGATGCAGTACGAGAATTAGGACTCATCGATGATATTGGAGAATGGCAGTGTTGCATGGCTGAAGCTTCAACGTATATGATGCCCAAAGCTCTTCGTGACCTATTTGTCTTATTAATGATTCATTGCCTCCCACCAGATCCGTTGCAGCTGTGGAACGATTTCAAAGATTTGATGTCAGAAGACTTTAGTCGTCAAGATGCTACTGCAGAAATTGCACAAAATTGTTCCCTTTTGTATATTCAAAAGGCATTAATAAATGAAAATTCTTCATGCACATCACAGGGTTTGCCGGGACCAGATTACAGCAATACTTATAATGAAGTGGTTGATATTAATTTAGCATTAGAAAGTTCTTTAGGGTTAGAGATTGCTGGAAAACTCAATCGAGAACAACATTGTGCTTTCGACAGTATATTAAGTAAAAAATTTCAGATGTACCTGAAACAAAAAAATGTTTCTTTATTGACCGTCCTGGTGGCACAGGTAAAACGTTCCTTTATAAGACTATTATACATACTTGAAGAGGAAGATCTAAGAAAGTTTTATCTGTTGCTTGGACAGGAATATCAGCAATTTTATTACCGGGTGGACGTACATGTCACATGGCTTTTAATTTACTTCTTGATTTATAGAATAACACAACATGCAGAGTGACATCCAAGAACCGTGCAATTATAAGTGCAGCTGATGTATCATCTGGGATGAAGCGCCGATGGCGCCAGTTATAGCTTTAGATATAATTGAACGTACTCTGCGCGATATAATGGGTAATAATGATATTTTTGGCAATAAAGTAATCATTTTGGGCGGCGACTAGACAAATTCTACCAGTTTCTCGAAGGGCTTCTCGCGGTCAGTTAGTAGCGACATCTATTAAAAACAGCCAACATTGGAAAAATTTTAATATTTTCAATTTGAAAACTAATGTCCCCGCTTTAGAAGGTGAAAATTCATGTACACAGTGGCTTTTAGATTTAGGCGATGGAAAGCTGCCTCCTGTGGAATGAAAGTATGCGTCATCAGTGCTTATTCCAAATGAAAGTGTAAGTCAAAATGTTGTTCAAAGCATATATAATGAAGTACATTCTATAGCGGATGTTCCCCTAATGAGTAAACGAGCGATACTGTGTCCAAAGAATGAACATGCTCGATTGGTTAACGAAGATGTACTCGGGCGTTTAGAAGGTCCAATCTTTACATTTTATTATGTGGATAGTATTAAAGATGATGGTCGTGAATTGGACTACAAAATGATATATTTTTAAAATACATTCATTTATCAATAATCATTAAACTAAAATGCTATGTAATTTATTAATAAATAAGACGCTGTAATTTTATCGATAAAAATAAATACAAAGAAGAATTCGACAGCTGTTTCATTTTTGTATGTCACTGACAGCTACCATAGACAGTAAAACCTGATTTTTTCACTGAAATTTTGTCTGTCACTGACAGCTACCATAGACACTAAAACCTGATTTTTTTCTCCTCCATGTTGATGAATTCATTATTTTTAAACCAGCCAAACTTAAAAACTC
>JADDOH010011711.1:0-15935 GCA_016648135.1 Agrypnia vestita
CCTATGAAATGCGAACTACGATAAATCTGAAGTTCCAGAATTATGTTAACCTACGAATTAATGTACAACCTATTTATATGAACTTAACAACCAGCTTCCTAATATATAGAGCGAACCCCTCGATCTCAATATGTCCTGTACGTGAGTAAACATGATGACGATGATACTTGCTATCCACTCTAAAAAGAAAAAGTGCAGTCCGCCTCCAAATTTTCTAATGACTAGTCGCAAATGGACAAGTCCCTTCAATAACCGTTGGGCGTCGTTTTAACTAACTGTCCAGCTAACCCTCAAAAGAGATGCCCAAAGACGATGCATATTTGTTAAAGAAGTAGAGCTTCAACCATAACCCAGTTGTCAAGAAGGCTTCCAATAACTATTCCTTGCTATCCTACCATGGTGTACCCCGACAAGTGTTCACCATCTTGTAACACAATTCTTATTCCCCCTTCCCCCAAACTATACAACTGCTTCTATCTCTAGTTCATATAGTCCTTTCCTAACCAAGCGAATGGTCAACCGCATATTTCTACTATGATTGCAAACCGCGACAAAATGAACTCTTGTACTCCATCTAAACTATGAACCCCATTCATATACGCAGTACATGTCATATTATGTAGAATCAGCCTATTGACCTCAATATTTCACGTATATTGTAATGACTGCCATAATTTATTATTGGTGTAATATGAGGAAGAAGAGGAAGAAGAAGCCGCAAAAGTAGTGGATGACAACAGAAGAAGAAGAAAATGAATCCATCGAAAGGCATAAGATAAAGAAGAAAAGTTACAACCGAGCGTAGTAGTAGATAAAGACGAAGAAGAAGTAGTCGAAAGATATAAAATTAGAAGACGCGAATGTAGCAGTAGGCAAAGAACAAAAGAAGACGAAGAAAAGACGTAGAAAACAGTCGAAAATTATAAGATATACGGAAGAAGACGACATGAATGTAGTTATAGGAAAAAAAGAAGAAGAAGAAGATGAAGAGAAGACGAAGAAAAACAGTTGATTAGTATAAGATAAACGGAAGAAGACGAAATGAATGTAGTTATAGGAAAATAAGAAGAAGAAGAAGAAAGAAAGGAGAAGAAAGAAGAAGAAAAGAAGAAGAAGAAGAAAGTAGAGAAGTAGTCGTAAGATATACCATAAGACGAAAAGTAGTTGCAAAGTATTGTAATAATTGCTATTTATAGAAGAGAAGCATAAACGGTATGTATTCAAAGAAGAAGAAGACTAGAGTGAACATAACCAATAAAGAAAACCTTCGTACCGAAGAAGAAGAAGACGCTGTTGAAGTCAGTATAAATAAAAGGGGGAAAGAAAATATATATATATGACCGTTAGCATATACGAATAAGAAAAAGACGAAGAAGAAGAAGAGGAAGAAAAGGGTAGGAACAACCTTTTCGATAATTGTAGAACTTAAAAGTATATATAACTATTATCCGTCTCAACTAACTTTCCAGCCAACCATCAAGAGTGATATCTAAAGACGACGCATGTTTGTAGAAGAAGTGCATCCAGATGTCAAGAAAAGTTTCCCATAACTATTCCTCACTAACCTGTCTTCCCCCAAATTGTGAAGCGTTTGTCAAATAATCAGGCGCGACTCCTCCGTATAACTGTAATATCGTTCCTCCCAAAACTTATTGAAAAACTAAAACAACTTTATTAATATGTTCCGTATTCATCATCCCCATACTTATATGTAACATAACATTATAAAATTTTTAAGTGTTCCTTTAACAACGCGAACATGTTTAACGAAGTACACTGTTACAAATCAGAAGAGGTGAACCCTAATATCTGTACTAGCTGTAGTAGTCATCACCAACACTGATACCCACAGAAGATGTATGTGTGTAACTGAATCAAGAATTCCTAACGTATTATTCGGTTTGCTATACGACTGGAATCTATTCAAGATCCAAACGTCCAACCTTTCTACCTCAATCTAAAAGTAATGCCACGACGACGCATGAAGGTGGATGAAGCTAATGATTTCGTTATGCTACTACTATTTAATCTACTAAAAATCTATTTTCAAAATTTTTTTTTTTTTCAAAATGTTCCAGAAGAATTCAAAAGCTCTCCTGAAAAATTTCTTTTTTATTTTATTTTATCACTATTCAAAGGATTTCTACATACACCCAATGTATAGTAAAAACAATAAATGCTTTATCAATCATAGCGTTACGATTTCTCAAAACTCGAAGAAACTCACATATCGTTAATTCCGGATTTACTTTTGTATTATTTCCAAGAAGATTGCGCCTAAAACTAAAACAATCCTTATATAGATACGTACGAAATTTGAAGTAGTGAGATGTTTATTTCTACTCTGCCTATAAATAAGCTATATCAACGTATATTGTAATATAATATTTATTAATGAAGATAAAACAATTTCAATTAACGTTGCAATGAAGCGAAACAAAGGAATATATATAAAAAAAAACAAGTCCAATTTTTAATTATTCGTTACTAAGAGTATATATATATTGCGCTCTCTATTACCGCTTCCTATAGACTAATACTAGCGAAGGCTCAAAACTTTCTCTGATTTCCGCTAGATGGCGGTAGTATGACCATTTTAATTCATATGCCAGGCCGTCTTGTAAATAAAAATGGAAGCAATTTTATTCTTGTAATTCAAATCAAAATAATTTTTAGATAAAAACAAGAAACTCAAATAATTATTTCGTGCAACAATACGCGTCTGTGTTTATATTACGAACAAGTCTATCAATCCTGCATACAACAAAGAAATTATAATTAGTTTGAATAACCAGAACCGTATATAACTATGTATAACAATTAAGAACACATTTAGATAATTAGAATAATTAAGAACCATAATAAATCAATGAAGGAAATTATTATTTTTTTCAATTAATTCAGCAACATTGTAGATTGACATTTTTATTTTTTTAGGACAATTTGTATATAACACCTTGACGATAAAAAGGTATCTCCGAAACATGCACGTGAAAGTTATCAAATAATATAAGTAGATTTGTAAGAATACTATAATCAATAAATTTTTTGTGTAATTATTATCTGTAAAAATTTAGCTGAATTTAAAGATCTTTTTTTTTTTCAAATATAGAAACCCTTTTTAATATCCATAAGACAAATATATAACAAGTGTGGATTTATTTAATTCACATTAACCTTAATTTTATTAAAATTAATTTATATTAATTTTTAATTATGAAACCAGACGGATAGTTATTAAAATATTTTTTGCATTTGTATCATAAAAGTACATAACCGAAAGAGAAAAGTAAATATTATAAAACATCGGATTTATAATTTTTTTTATAAAATAAAATATATATCAAATGTTCTTTTCTTTTAGATTCATATATTCTCGTGTTTATATTTTCTACTAAATGTTATCCGGTTTTTATATTTATTTTTACTTTTATATTTTTCTGCTATTATTATTAATTACTATTGCATAACTCGTAAGCGAAAATATTTGCCACTGAACAGATTTTATCTAGCGTGGGTTAATTATTAGTTTATATTAATATAAGAAATTAAATAAAAACCGAATTTTAAGCTATCATAAACCCTCCGTGGCGCGCGCTGAAATCTGTCGCGGTGATCTGCCCGTAATACAGGTGTATATTTTTGCATTTCGGGCGCCGTGCGAATCAGTTCGGCGTAGCTAACTGTCTTTTCGTACTAGCCCGAGCGCGAAGGTCGAACTTGTTAAACCTTAAACCCTCAAACGTCTCGGGTCTCTGCCGCATCTTCCACGCTTGTGCCGAAACGTGTCCGCTCGCGTTATATAGGGAAACCGTCGCCGGTCTTTCCAACACGCAGCGCTCGCAAACCCGACGGCTTTGGCCGTGTTCGGTGGTATATTTGCGAAACACAAACACAAACGCAATAATTAAAACCTTTCAAATGTGATTCGTTTGAATCTCAACTACATATTTGTTATACTGCGATTCGCAAATCCCGACGGCCTAGGCCGTGACAGTGGCATACTTGCGAGAAAACAAATGCAATAATTAAAACCTTTCAAACGTGAATCGTTTGAATCCTAACTACATATTTGTTATACTGCGATCCGCAAATCCCGATGGTCTTTTTTAGATTGTGACGGTGGCATACTTGTGAGATCGCATTCAAACAATTATTAAAAATATTTTTCAAATGTGAATCATTTGAATTCAAACCACATAAAATGAATGAGATATGAAATAAATCACATATTCTATAAAATGGAGCAATACTTTTACAAAGAAACAGGCATTCCCAAATCGAACTAATATATCACAAGGACCAAAATTACTACAATAATTTTCGTTCACAAAATATTAAATAATAAAAATGCCAACTGTCTATATGACAAACAACCTAAAGAAATTTCTAATACCTAGTATCACGTTTGTCTACAAATCTCAGTACGTGGTTCACATAAATGTTTAATCTTTTTTCTTTGATGTCACGGACCGTGGTCCGCGATTGTTTAAATAAAACCGCTTTTATAATCAAATATTTTCTTTCATTTATAATATTAACTAAACCAAAATGATTTTATTACTATGCAAATGAGTCCAACGAATACGCTCCTGTCTGGTCACCGGCACCACTGTGATGACCCAGTAGATAGTGGGGTCCTAAATCAAATCGAGCAGACTGTATTTAATGTCGAAATGATGTTCAATTAATATTATAAAGCATTTTATTGTATTTCAATATAAATCGTTCTCCTGGTCACGGTAAGAACTGTAATGATCCAAATAGATAGTAGGGCATCGCGGCCTTGATACATTTAATAATAATTTAGTATAGCTCCTGGTCCGGCACCAGAGTTAGACATCCCATGGGGTGTGTGTTGAATATATAAGGCGAAGCAAATCTATAATACAAATCATTCCATTGCAAATCAATGTAAATCATATTCTTTTCACGGCTAACGATGTAAGATGACCCTAATGTGGGTCCTACTAAATAATGAAGGTTAGTAAGTAGCAAAACGTCGCGTTCAAAATACAATATATTGGATTATTAAATATTTCATTATTCATATATGTGAGCGCGCTCGATCGAGCGGCAGGATGCAACCGGTCGACTTCAACCATATGATGTAGCGATACAGCTGTTAAAATTAAATATTCTATACAGAATATTTTACTACTACTAAAATTCAACATTTCATATGAAATAATGTTCTATACTATCAGAAATACTTTATACGGTAAATTAACTAAAAATATGAATTATTAACTAACATCTTGGGTTCACAGACGAAATTGACAATACCTACTGCCCTTTGCATTTACTAAGTATATTACCTAAATAGCCACAGCTATACCATCCTGTCCGTCAGGGACGAAACATAAAACACAGTTATTTTCCTAAAAGTGCTACCTCTTACGCGACAAAAATACCTATTGCAGTCGGGCTATGAATATGAACTATTTCCGCCTCATAATGGCGCCTGGAACCAATACTAAAAACCTCACTAGAAATAATAAATGCGACTAAATCTCGATAAATACAATATATACTATTAGTAATACGTCGTTGAATTGGCACATGATTCGTCTAATGGATGAAGGACCCCGTTGTGTATCGTAATAACTTCAAATTCTTTTATAGGAGCAGTGTGGAAACAATTGCATAATATTACGTAATAAAAACATCTAACGAACCTAATAATCTATACATTTATGTTACAATAAAATACGTTCACCAGAAGAATTCGTGTATTAGAAATAAAACATTTTCGATTTGAGACAAACCAGTAAAATCGTTCGAACGGTGCAAAGGGAAAAATTCACACATATTAAATAACACTGAAATTAATAATTTTAAACACTTTATATTAACATATTCTTACCTTGAATGGTGTCGTCTTAGACGTGTATGAACCTGTTCATATTAATTCCTGGGGAAAATAATACATATATTTGCTATCTACGAAATAAGACATTTTTGAAAAGAAACTTCTTTATAAATAAGTAGATAAGGTCTCGGGGATGGTTTGTTCGAAAGGATTCTACAACAGCCCGTGAGTTTATATGAAATAATAGTTACTTTGAATGCTAAATTTTGGTTTTTTAAACCCTCAGCATCTCTGCTGAGAGGGGTTGAGGCTCCGCGCCCGCCTAAACCCGGTGGCCGACTTCCTAAGTGACTAAAAGGCCCCCCTTGTTCCTCCGGAACTTACTGCATCCCGAGACTCTATCTCTTCTTTACGAGATGTGATCCCGTGACTCCCCTCTTTTAGGCTTATAATTGAGAAGGCCGTACTCTTTTGGTACGAGTTTCTGATGATGTGTGTTGTCTTGAGGCGCCTTTCTTTTAGGCCGGTGTTTGAAGATTCATGTACTCTTTTGGTACGAATTGATGACGACATTAGCCTCCTTTGCGGGCATAGTCAGCGATGTTACAAATTAGTGTGCAATCTCATTATGCCTTTTCAGAATGGCGTCCCACGATTCTGCATCTTGCAACATTTACTTTGGACAAATGTTAGAGTGTTAGTAACATATTTATAATATCCCAGCTATTCCATATGAGTGAATGATTTTTATATTTATTCTGGCCCTGTCTTTCTTACAGAGGACGAAATAGAAGTTAACGTTTTCTATCAAGGTTTTACAGCATTCAAGCATGGAAATCCTTCCAAAGACATAGGGAACCTTTTTGTTGGTTTAAGTAGTTTGCGCCAGATGAGGTTAGGTGGTCGGTTTATTGACGACCCCGAGCAACAAGGAGGACCCCGCCTTTAAGGGGCCCTGCAGGGGCTTGTGCGGGTTCCACGCCCAAGTGCCGGCAATCATCCACCCCTCAGCCCGCTAGGCTAACACAAACCAGATATCCCCAATCTTTAGTTAGATCTTCCCCATTCTGTCCTTTACTCGTCATTCTGAAGCTACTTGTTAAGCTAGATGTACCGAGGTACTCAAATCATAAAGAGTTAACTGAAGACCGGATTGCGCAATACTTATGCAATACAGTAATTATTATAATGCTACTAAGTAATTCATATAGAAATCCGTGTATTCAAATTTTAGCATAAACGGTATGAAATTCGCTTTGCATAAAAATACACCCGTTTGGAACGGAATTCTTGTACGATTTGAACCAATATCACACAAGCAATCGTGATATTTAATTACACATAATTATTCCGAACTCAAATATTCCCAAAATAAATACATTTCGATAGTGAAAATAATTAACCGTAATAGATAATATGAATATGTTCCTTAGCTGTTACACAGTGGCGGTATGATCCTCTCTGGCACCGATGAATGGTAGATTCCTCCATACGTCCGGGCAGCAACTCCGTCCGCAAATGATGTTCTGGAACTCAAGGCTCCGTCGGTAGTCTGTTGGGCAGCGCTCCCGCTCGCAAGTCTGGTCTCGAACTGAAGGGGCTGAGTATATCGAGTTCGCTCCTTTTATAGTAATGATTTCACCATACCTCTGAAATCCACGCTAGTGCAGTGACTCATCCTATGCGCGATGACCTCACCGCCGGCGCTCGCCATTGGCCGGATTCAGCCATCAGGACGGTCGCCTCCGGCTCAACCCGTCGAAGGCACAGCGCGCCTGTGATTGGTCCGTTTCGTTAAGATAATGGTAAAGCACTCGCTACACGCGAGACTTGCTGTTCCTATTCATAAATAATAAAGGCTCGTTCGCACCTACTCACAAGATCGAGTCTATTAGGATTGGCAAACAATATTAATTTAACACAGAATTATATCTATGGTATAATAAAGATCTAAGAAAATATTACTTGTATAGCTGAATATTCAATATTTTGTTAGCCTCTTGTAATACATAGAATCTTGAGAAATATATCAGGCTTTTACTTTTAAACGATTCAAACCAGAAGAAATATATTTTTGATGTCCATACTTGGCTTTTTGAATATTATTATTCTAAGATTTACTAAATTTATTAAATCTACCTCTATGTCGACCATCACAACCTTAAGTCTAACTTTAACTTAACTCTAACTTTTTACACGTTTTTCTTATTAAAAATAATCACAATCATTACAAATCAATTTACCTATACAACACTCTGACGATGGAAAAGTTTTTCTGAAACATGTTGGTGGAATTACTCATGTAAAAGAAGTAGATACAATTAATATAATCAATATTTTTTAATTTATAAACACCCGATTTTTTAAAAATTGTCCTTATCCTTATAATTTAATATATATATTTTTAAAATTATTATTAGTATAGAAAGCTGGCTGAAACATGTTGATATTTTCAATACAAAAGTGGTGAAAACAAAGTTTATTTTATTAATTATATAAAAATATTTTTAATTACTTAATTTTTTGCGCAATCTTTTCCGCTTCGTTCCGTGTTTCGATCACACTATGTACCTCCAGACGCCTGAGACAATTATCTGACATCTAAAATCGGCCACTTTACCGCACTTTGAACAAACCCTAGGAGGCATACGTGCATCGAGGCGTATGTGTTAAATATAAGTGTGACTGTGTGACTGTTCGTGTTTAAGATATTACTCAACAATATCCCGGGTCAGAGGGCAACTGTGCTCATTTTCTCACCACACCGTTACATATTTATTATATTCCGTCATGAATGACGGGTTGCTGAAAAATTTCGGATTTATTTTTGTACATACGGTACCTACGCATTTTTTTTCTCAATTTATTTTATAAACTTGTGTATTTATCATTAATCCAAAAACTATACAATTATTAAATAAATAGTATGCTTCTCAATTATCTTGATACAAATTATGTTATATTATTAATTTTCTAAATTTTAAAATATAAACCATACTATTGTTTTCAAACGTCTACCGGTTTCGATACCAAACTGTATCTTCATTAGCACGGACACACAATAATTTCCATAAATTGAATTTGTAAGAGTCAAGTTATGATACGCATATTTAAATTATGGAAGTTATTGTGCGTCCGCCCTGATTAAGATACAGTTCAGTATAGACATTTGAAAACAATGAATGTGTTAACTTTAATTATTAAGAACTTTGTATAAACGACTTGGAGTAACTTTATGTCTACCAGTTTCGATACCACTGTATTTTCGTCAAGACGGAGCAAACCTATTGTTAGTATGAGTCCGTCCTGACAAAGATACGGTGGTATCGAAACCGGTAGACGTACAATTACTTCGAGCGGTTTATAAAAAGTTCTTAATTAATTAAAATTAATAATTATTACATCTGACCACAAAGTTAACGCTATAAACACCAAAAATACGAAAAATTAGTTTTCTCAAATAAATTAATAATTATGTCCAAAACTAAAGTTATCGCTAAAAACATGTAAAATATTCTAAATTTTAATTTTTTTTATTTAGAGAATATCGTTATTGTTTAGATTTCAATGTTAGACAAAATGAATTAATCTGACTCCCTTACTATAGACCTCGGTCTAGTTAAGGAGACAGTGAATATCTTTTACATACAATTAAAAAATCATTATGAAATTCACCGAAAAATTAAACAAATCAAATATAAAAGAACACAACCCAGTACTCCTAGTGTATGCTTCTAAATAAATAAATAAATATTATTCTCAGTTATACATATAAGTTCTCAATGATCAATATTAAGCTTATGAACACTAAGCGTTATCAATTTATACTTATTTTATATTGTATAATTATTATTCGTCCTATTATTTTATATTTTTTTATTTTTGAACTTCTCAAACTGCATACATTAATGTAATATTCTTGACCGGCCTTGCCAGTCATGTGTTCTTCTCTTCTTCTGCTAGGGATTTCCGCGTTTTGTAATTAAACACCGGAATCTCTTTGGAAGTTTATTGAGAACTCGATAAAAGATACAACAATATGAGATGACAAGGTATGGCGCGATGCGGTTTCGTCTTTCCTCTGATAGCCCGCTATCTCGAATGGCCGCGCACCGCACTCACACACATGCACCTTCCATCCCTTTCGCGCACGCAGATAACTGTCACGTCTATATACATTACATTTATGGTTCATGGCCCACTTATTATTTAATTTTTTTAGTGTATGTATAATTTTTATTAGTAACTAGCTGTAACCTGTCAAAAATGCCGGTTCCTAAAAAATAAGTGTTTACTTATTTATGACCGACACTCATTAAATAGTAATAACGACTTTTATCATAATATTTTAACATTTTTTAAATATATTTTCCCTGCCGGCAGCTACATTTAAAAACTGGCGATTGAGCTGGGCGGAGCATGAAATGGTACGCGTGTTTGATAAGCCCTAGTATATATTTATAGTATATTTTTGGCAGTCCACGGAATGGCGGCGGTAGCAATACGCGTTAGGCTGCCCGTTCGGGTTTGCTGGCCTTGGGTTCAAGCCCCATCTCCGGCCGTTTAATTTGTTCTTTTTAGCCGTGAAGTCGAACGAGATTGCGGACGTTGCACGAAGTTACGGATGGACAGACAGACTGACGGGCGGACAGACAATGAAAATATTATGTTTGATTATGGAATAGTTGGATGGGGTGGAGCCTAATTCGTCTAATAGATATATTAACTAATTTTGCAAAAGCCTTCAATATACACAACAAAAGAACTTTTTACATTTCTCAATGTATTAAATATTAATGAAATGTATCAAAAATGTGCTATACTTCAAGCCCATAAAATACACTTCGGCAATAATGGATCAACAAGAATCTGTTTTAGTGATAGACCAAGTCGGCTGGGAACATTGCTGTACCCGGGTTCGAGACTTGTACAGCCGCGCAGCCGCAGTACTTTCGAGAGCATAAAACACGTTTCATTTCTTTCGATGGCGGTAAATTTGTAATATTCTTTATTACATAAAATACAAATTGTCGGGACCACTGCATTGGGTTGGAATGCTAACCAAAAGTCTTACCGCAACCTTCCGGTCCCGGTGCAGGCGACCCGGGCTCCTCACTGCTCTGTAGGACGAGGACACGGAGATGCTCCCGAATAGAGAATGATTCATGATATTCCGCCAGATTCGGGGCCGCCTCCGGACGTTTTGATACGGACAGGGTTGATAGAAATCATGATTTAAAAAAAAAACGGATTTATTTGATTTTTTTTTAATATTCCGATCGTTTATTTTAATTATTAATAAAATTAACAAAAATCGGCATGTTAGTTCTTCTAAAAATTCAGTATTTTTTTAAAAAGCACATTAGCATTTTTATTTGATATACTTAACAAAAAATATTATACAATTAACGAAAATCAACAAGTTCTTTCAAAAGTCAATCAATTTTTAAAAAACACAGTAGTATTTTCTCATATTTAACAAAAAATCAACAAGGAAAATAAAAAAACTTAAAATTAATAAAGGAACATAAAACCATTTGAGTTTCACCGCAGTCGCAGTCACTTATATTTACTCACATATAACTGGGACATTATGTTTTTATTGGTTTTTTAATTTGTTAGAATTTAGTTCTTACAAAAGGAAGACTAATTTGGCCGCCTTCTCGGTGCCTGATATATTTCTTGTTTTGCTGTGCACCAAACTGAATATATTCTTATGAAAATATTCGTTCGACCCTAGCGGAAGAAGCAACTGTACTTATCAGTTTTATCAATGTATTGCTACCCACCAATCAGTAGGGGCGGTTTTCTGTATGACTTGTTTATCGACTGATACTCCAGTGAAAGGCAACTTTTGCCGGGGAAGTCCCTTGAAACTTTTTGACTGATTTGGTTGCAGTAAAAAAAGTATTAATTTTTAGGTCATTGATTTTAAAAAAAATCACTAGATTTTAATCGCGATTTAAATCACATCTCCATCCAGATTGAATGTGCCCCAATTTTGTTGAATGTTTCAATATTTCTGACTTATTTTCTGTAAAATGTTGGACTGCTTTAAAAGTATTTCATTTATATTAAAAATTCAAGTCAAATAAAATGATGAAAACCTTACCAAAAATATTTTTCAAATTTCTGCAAGGTTTTAATCATTTTATTCGACTTTAATTGGAGCGAATGAATCATTAATAATATTCGATACAACTTACTGTAATGAAACATTTTAGAGAAAATAAAACAAAAATATTGAAGAAAAAAAACGCAAACTTTGCAATAAGTCTTCATCTATTAATATAAAAATATTTATATATCTTATGTATGGAACTTGGCTACGTTAAAAAATTAAAATTTATAAAAAACTAGCTATTAGTACCCAGCGTTGAACGGATTAAGGATTAATTTGAAAATAAATTTGTGGGGGAAAACAAAGGTTCCATTGTTTTGCAAAGCCTCTAATTAAAACAATGTTTCCATTTAATCAACGCTGGGATGGATGGGATGTCTAAGGAAGTAATGTGGCATATTTTTTCTATCGGGAATATGTATGCAAAATTTAGGTCCAATCGGTCAAGTGGTGTAGATTCGTACAGAAAATATATCGGGGGAGGGGATGGGTTAGAGGGGGAAGGGAAAATGTCGCCTTTATTACCCGCCTCGTCCTAAAGAATAAGTATGCAAAATTTGGGTCAGATCGATCGAACGGTACAGATTTACATGTCGAATATGTCAGAGGGAATGGGGGTAAACGTGGAGGGGAGAAATGTCACCTATGTTATCCACCGGGTCCCTAAGAATAGGTACGTGTGCAAATTTTAAGTCCGATCGGTCGAACGGTACAGATTTGCAATTAAAATATATCAGTGAGAAGGGAAGCGGTAAAAGAGGAGGGGGAAATGTCGCCTTTGTTACCCGCCGGGTCCTAAAGAATAGTTTCCATATTTTGAGTCTGATTGGTCGAACGGTACAGATTTGCATTGAAAATATATCAGTGGGGGGAAGGGGTAAAGTGGAGGGGGGAAATGTGTAGATCTGTATAGAGAACAGATAGACAGACAGACAGACATTGAGTTTTATAGGTATAGATACTCTTTTAAAATACTACAAAAATGAGTTTGTTATGAATAATAAAAAAATGAAATAATACATGTACTAAGTATGTACGTGGAGCTGTCACGGGCTGGCAAGCAGAACGAGTTGCGCACAGTCAGAATCTCTTGTAATAACTTTGGAAAACACTATGGAAAGCTCTAAAATTATCTAAAACCTTCGCAAAACGTCTGCGAATGCCTGGAACAGCCAAGAAGCAACGGGAACCTTATCCCTAACACTAGAATAATCTTGGAGGTTCGAAAAATCAGCGTTTGCAAGTATAAATAGCGGAACTACGCCGCGGTGGGAGAGTTCTGTTTATGACAGTTAGTTCGGTGCGAAATAAGTCGCGAGGCGACGGTCAGGTGAGCGATTGATTCCAGCGAAATAATCGGGCGAGTACTCACCGATAGTGGCGAAATAAATAACCGTGAATTCTATGTGCGAGTATTCTACGAGCGATAAATAAAGTGTTCCCAGCGATAATAAAGCGATAATATACTAGTGATATATTGCGAAATAGTGTATTTTAAAGAAAAGCGTTAAGTTTAATTCGTGTTAAGTTTTTTGTCCATTTAATAATTAATTAGTCACTGATTTTTTTTTTAAATAGAGATGTGAACACGGAATACGTGTCACATCAATATTCTTACTATTTTCAAACTAAGCTAAACGCCTGTGTTATGAAAATAGGACTAACTTGGTAGTCTGGAGTGAGGTTCGAACCCGAGACCTTTGGATCACGAGGCCAGTGTCCTAACCACAAGACCAACTAGCTACTCTATTGCTAATTCATTTCCAGTGTTTTCATTTATCTCCCACGGCCACGACACGTGACAGTACTTTCGTACAGATTAATTAAATGGAAGTATAATAAATAAAATACTGTAGAGTATTGTGGACTAGCTCTGTTACACCCTGTATATCCGATATCGCACGCAATCAGTATACAGGGTTATTTGGAAAATATTAATAACCTCGAAGGACTATATTCCTTCCTTGATTATGAGTCAAAAATGTTATCATGACATATAATTTTTCGGGGTTTTTATCATTTTATATAACTTGTATTGAAACGAATGAATTTTTCGTAATCGATTTAAGTTACTGTAATGATAGTCCAACGTTTTACAAAAAATAAGTCAGAAATATTGAAAAAAATGCAAACTTTGATGTCGCATATCTCCATAACATGATATTATATATCTATATAAAAACCCCGAGAAAATTCCAATTTAATTCGAAGGTTTGTATTATTTTATTTGCCTTATATTAAATTGAATTGGGAATGAATTTTTCATATTCGATATAAGTAACTGAAATGATTGATAGTCCAACGTTTTACAAAAAATAAGTCAGAAATATTGAAAAAAAAATGCAAACCTCAATGTCGCATATCTCCATAACTATTCATGATAGCTTGAACATTTTCGACCCATAATCAAGGCAAAAATATAGTCCTGCGAGGTTAATAATGTTTTCTAAATAACCCTCTATATCTACATTAAGGCATGAGTGGTAGGTATGAAACATATATTTTGAAAAAAATGCGAAATTTAATATTTATATGACAGAATATTACGATAATACATAATAGTTTATTGTTTCGCAGATAAGTTTGTAGACTTTCCTAATCACACATTATAAAATAAACAAACACTTGTTTTTCAATTCTAATTGTTTAATTTTTTTGAGAACTTTTTCGCCTTCTGAGGGCATTATCAATCTAACTAGATACCTGTACTGTATAGTTTTTCTTTCCATATATGTAAATATTACCTTTCATTAAAATATCATTAGTGTTTGAACAAAATAGAATCGTGCCAAAATGCATGAACCTATTTTTTTTTAATAGAGGTGCGAATATTTTTAATAGCAGTTAAGGGGTTACGTGTAGTCGGGATTTTTAAAAAATCGAAATTTTTTTTTAGTATTTTCTTAAAGAAAATTATTTCAAAAATATTGTGTGAAAATATCAACTCGATCCGGTTATTAGTTTTAAAGATATCCAACGATAACTGTAGGGCCCTCCGCTGCCGCCCATACTGATACGCGGGCGGTACTAGAGCCGGCCGGGCTGACAGACGGGGCGACTGCTTCGGAACGCGGTTTTTACCTGTTTAATTCTAAAAATAATGTACGAAATTTCTTTTATACTTCTATTTTTAGACATGAGACCCTTTAGGCTAACTGAGATTTGATTTAGTGTTAGTACTTCAGTGGCAGTGAAACCCCGCAGTCGATAGGTAGTTGTGCGTGTATTATAATCATTTTCAAAAATTTATAATGAGACCTCATGAAGGTATGCAAGGAATATTAATGATTGCCAATGCATAGGATTACATTATGGACCTAATGCACACCGGTATGCTGAAAAACTCGATATAGAGCGCATAAAGATTGCTGACCAACGTGCAAATCAGGTCACTCGAGAAGGCAAAATGAGACAGACGTAGATAAAAAAAAATCGACATCTTGGAGGCTTACACATCGGCAGAAGATGTATTATATGTACCAGAAATAGACGACTCTACGTAAGGAATTTTTAAAATTGTATTTGTATAAATTATTTATGCATAAAACTTTAAACGTGTATTTCTCAAAATAACGTTTTCAAAAACGGTGTCCACGATATTTTAAAAACTACTCGACAGATTTAAATGAAATTTAAACATCATATTTTAGGCATTAAAAACTTGTGCTTAATCGAAGGATTTTTTTTTTTGACTTAAACTTTTTTTTTATAAATAATAAATGAGTGATTTTTTCCCTCAAAATTCATAATTAAGCTTTCAAAGACCGCCATTTTGCTAAATTTGAAAAAAAATAAAAAAGCTTCGATTAAGCACAAGATTAACTATTAAACTACTAATTTCTTTTTGTTTCATTAAATTTAGATAAACCACTAAGAAGCACTGATGGACACCGCGAGGCACTACTTGCAAAACAGGGGTCAAGAAACGAGATTCTATCGTGGTCCAGTATTAATAATTTTATTTGAAATTTTCGGTATAGTTACTTAAAGTATAGTGTAAAA
>JADDOH010011713.1:0-43272 GCA_016648135.1 Agrypnia vestita
TGCTTTAAAAATTTAATATCAAAGAGACTAAATTGGTCACTTTTAACATCTCATACTGTTCGAATGGCGAATTCTTAAAGTCAGTACCGGATGAT
The DNA here is from genome assembly GCA_016648135.1 of Agrypnia vestita. Classification (NCBI taxonomy): domain Eukaryota; kingdom Metazoa; phylum Arthropoda; class Insecta; order Trichoptera; family Phryganeidae; genus Agrypnia; species Agrypnia vestita. Next base: position 96 of record JADDOH010011713.1, read on the forward strand.
TCTTCTCGGAGAGGCATGGAAAAACTAACGTCGGAAAGAAGTTGAAAATAATAGAAGAGAATACATAATTGACTAATTTATTGGATTCTTTTTTGTTGTGTACTCTTCATTTGTAGAAAATGAACAAAACATATTTTAAAACTCGTTGCGCTTAAAATAAGCACATTTCTTTCAAAAATAATATTTTTAACATACATTATATCGTTTTAATATCAAAAATGTCATTATAGAAGACAATGGTTAAATTTGGCATTTATATAATAAGATATAATAAGGTACCAATGTCACCAAATATGGAGTTCTGGAAATTTTCAATATTTTTGTCGTTTTGCCGGAATCGTTTTTTATGTTATAAGACAATAATAAATTGAAGTAATAATAATATGGAGATGGCCAGTTTTCCAATTTATTTTTACCTGACTTTGAGAAGGGACGTAATCCGGACATCCGCACATTCCTCCACCGAAGAATGCTGACGAAATTTTTTTCCCGAAAAACTGATCAGTCAGCACATTTGTTGATCTTGTTCTGCAGAGAATGTCTGTAATAAAATTTCGAAAGAAATATTTATTTATAATGCAAAGTATAACAGAGCTTATCCACAATACTTTACGGGTAGATTTCTGCTTTAAATGTGAGTTAAAAATGTTCAAGCAAACGTGACTATGGAGATCGGTATGGTATTTTTTTTCTGAGTATTTGTATCTGTGATTAGGAACTGCGGTAATGACTAAACTGATTGTTGCCCGTCGAGTTGCGAAAAATCAGTAACCAATTATCGATACGATCAAGTACAAATTTTAAATAGTCCTAGCTTAGTCGGAACACCGCTAGAGGCTGACCGGTGTTTGCCTTATCACAATATTATTGTAATATTATGTATAGATGTATAAAGCGAATACATAAAAATTAATAAATATTTTTTTAATATGTATTTGTACATTTTAAGTTTCTGATATCTGAAAATCTGATAAATTAATAATAATAATAATACCTGCAAAATAACTTTATGGTAAAATTATTGAATTAAAATAAATAAAAACACTTTTCTTTGTATTAAACCAAGATTTATTATTGTGCCAACCCTAATAATTTAAACTTAAGCTTGATCAGGGCAACTTAATAACTTAACAATAAATACAAAGCAGTGCACTTATATATACTTAATGAGGGAGACAAAATATATGATTACGTAGAAAAAAGAGAGACAACAATATATGAGTACACATGAAAGAGACATAACATAAAATTACACGATAATGACAAAATGTAGAGAGATAGAGAGACAAATTACAAACAAGTGAGACAACAATATTCCAGTACTTATGAAAGAGAACATAATATAAAAAACACGATAGCTAAAGATAGACAGACCAGCATATGGACTAGAAAGAGCTAAATTATAACAAAAGTTTGAACGCCAGGAGAGTGAAAAAGAAAGGGAAAGGTATATGAGAAATAAGTAGGATTTATATGGGGAAAATATTTAATATAGGACTTTTTTAGCGATTTTTTTTTATTTTAAGCTTAGGTTTAAATGAAACCTGTTGGCACAATAATAAATCGTTGTTTAATACAAAGAAAAGTGTTTTTATTTATTTTAATATGTCAAACCACAAAGTTATTGCTTTCCACCATAGTATTATTAAATTAATTAACAATAATATACTTTATAATAATCACAAATTAAATGTATTTTTGTTAATTATTTTATTGATAAAAATAATTTATGAACAAAAAACGGATATGAAGATGAATTTGGTATTGGAAATCATGAGTACCGGGAGAAAAAATGCTCCACGTTTGTCCTTTGAATTCATACACAATTAGCATGTTTTTTCACGTATAATCATTGTTCGAGCCGGATAGTCGAAACATATGTTCCTTCAACTGCACCTATATATATGGCACACAAGAGCTGTGGTCCTGTGGTCTGATTCTACCATGTCGACAAAGTTGGCCCAAATACAAATAGTGATGTGTACCCACAAAATGTCCACAATGGTCAAGACAATAGTCAACAAGACGACTGGCTATTTGGGAATAGCCAATTGCCTCTCTCACAAATCATTTTGCAACAAACTCGAGGTAACTGTGTGCGCATGAAACAAAAGATGTACAAGTCGAGCAGCTAGGAAGTAGGTCAGGAAATTTGATAATAATATTTAAAATATCAAATACTCTAATAAATAAATCGCGCTTTATAAAAATAAGATTTTCTTACTTAAGAGACTCGGATTCGAACGAAATTGAAATAAAACATAGTCTATTTCAAAAAATACGTTTTTTTACTTAAGGATTTAATTATGTAAGAATAAATGCTTTAACTGTCATAAATGCCTTAAATATAGAGGGGGGACGCTATTCCGCTGTGACCGAACTTATTTTCCTAAAAAACGAGTTTGATTTATTTCTATTAATTTTTTACTCGGTGGTCAGTCCCCGTAGTTAAATATATGTTTAACTATTTTAAAATATTAAATGCTTTATAGATAGCAAAAAAGTGATTGCCACTGTTGAGTTTGTTTTATTTTCTTTTATAAAATCTCATATAATAATATTGGTTGAAACATTAAACCTATAATGAATTATTTTTAAGGTAACGATTTGTTGTTAACATAATTTATTTTATTATTAAGATACGTTCAAGTTTTCGTCATTTATGTAATATGTATATGAATTTAAAATCTTTTTAATGAAAATTTTAACTCATTGCTTAGTAATAAACATCGTTTAATATAAATATAATAAATTACAATAAAATGATATTGCTCGATCTCACTCCGCAACCAAATTATTGTAAAAATATAACAACAGGAAATTATTTTTACCTTTGTAAAGGTGGCTTATTGAAGCGTCATTTCAAGCAAGTTATATTAAAATCACAAACATCAATAGAAGAGCCCATTAATTAATTTAAAAATTTAACTGAATTTCTAAAGCAAATAATTAAAGCCGACGGCTTGTTTTCGAGGAAGCCGGTTGTCGTTGTTTTACTTTTAGGAAAAGTACCAACAGAAGCGAAAACACGACTTATTTTATAAAGAATGTGAAACCTCAAAAACGCTCAAGGCACAAGTTTTCTTTCTGTTTTGTTTTTCTTCCGCTCGTCGAAGAGGAAAAACTCAAAAATATGTTCAAAATTTAAAACAAAATGTTATTGCGAAAACTTTTGAAAGATTTCATAATAAATTCCAAACAAAAGTCGTCTTAGGCATTTTAAAAATCGTGATATAAGACATTCGTTTCAAATAGCAAAAAAAAAATGTTGGTAGGTACCTAATAATAAATAAGAAATCAATTATGTACAAAAAATCAGTCTGATGTTTAACATATTTCGATGACTGTTTATATACAATTAAATCGGAAATAAGAACTACCTTAAACGTACTACCTACGTTTATTTTCACATAAATAAATCTAAAATTATATGATGTCATCGATGAAAATATCTTCGTAAATAAATATATCAATATTGCGTATAAATTACATGTAGGTTTTTGAGAAATTTATACGCAATATTGATATATTTATTATTGGATTATACTATTGTATTGGATTTATACTATTGACTGGAATGAATAAATTCAATAATTCAAATAAAAATAATAATCGACAAGAATACACTCTCACTTTTAGCAGATAATTTGACAGTGGTAAAGACACAAAAGTTTAATGTGCAAGCAAATATCGAAATAGTGTCATTTCTGTAAGTGACGTGCGCAATATTCTCACCAACAATTGGATCTTTCGAAGAAATACGCTATTGTACGAAAAATTTACTTGACAATTACATAAAACAGCACCATCTGGCGTGGAATGACTTCTTGATAGAGTTACTGACGGACATTTTTACATAGAGAATTACACAGTTTGATTAGTTTTTTAAAAAAAAGAAAGAACATATGTAGAATTACACAGTTTGATTAGTTTTTTAAAAAAAAGAAAGAACATATGTACATTTCTTTTTAAGGATAAGATACTTTTGTCTGTTTTCCTATCCATGAATAATGTAATGCACTCCAATATATTTAAATTCACACATTTTCCTAGACTTCCTCGCGCTCGCTTCATATTCATCAGTTGAATGTAATAGATTTGAATATTTGACTCGTATTTTTGTTTTCGATTCAGTGCCGAAGATCGAGATAGTGGGAGAGTCGGAGATGTACGTGAAGGCTGGCAGCACCGTCAGCCTCCGCTGCGTGATCAGCCGCTCCCTGGAGGAGCCCGCCTACATCTTCTGGTACAGGGACAGCGAGAGGGTGCTCAACTACGATAGAAATCTCTTAGACATTCGAATGGAGAGGATAGGGCCCGACACCACCGTAAGTTGCACTGCAATTATATTGGTAATAAACCTTCAACATTCACAATTATATAAAAAATCTTTAATGCTTAAGCATTAGTGATTAGTCGTTAACAACATTTATCTACAATATGCCTTACAGCAACTGCAAAAAGGACATTAAGAAATGATGATAATAATGATCATTTATATAGCGCCGTTTTCGTGATAACTCACCTCAAGGGTGCTTCACACAAAAAATGCATTGATGTGAAACTGTTTAAGCGATAGATCAATTTCAGTCGAGAATATTATGGATACCTGAAAAACTATTCAGAATAGCCCCATGTAATTAATCAAGTATGTGGTATCTCATAATCGTAATAATATATTTACTTATTTCCACCAATATTTTTTATTAATTTTTTTTAGCCTTAAAGTAGGTAATATAAACATTTTTATATTTACCAATAAATGCAGCATTAGATAAAAATATATTAAATTTTTATTCAAAAGTAAGTATCTTGCATTTGGTTTGGTTTTTTCTTCGTTATATTGTTTTCATTCCTAATATCACTTAAAAATATAAATTATAAATAAAATAAGTTATAAATAAATAATAATAAGTTATAAATTATAATTTCATTCCAATGTACATGGTAGAAGTTTGCGATCTTTTTTTTTCGGAATGGTAATCTTATTTAATCTCTTCTTCTTGTACATTGGTCATGTTCATGTTAATGTTTTTTTTTTATTTTTCTAAATAATTCAAAGTTATTGTTGTGTACATTCATAAAATTTTAAATATAAAATAAAAGTATATTAAATTGAATTATTTGTCTAAATGTCATTATCTATAAGTTTTCGAGCTTAACTTTGATTCTTATGTATCGATTTTTTTTAGTACAAGTCTTAATGCTTTCATTTGGAGTATTGTTCTTTTTTACAATTTTTCTTCATTAGCCAGGAATAGTTCCTATACTTCTGCAGTAGGTATTTGATATGGGGGACTTTTATTGCGTTTTATATATTTTTCGCGATTATGTTTTAATTCTTCTGATTCTTCCCAAAAGTTTAATTCGTTTTACTATTATTGTTTTATATTCCAAATATTTGTACCCGGCATTGCACGGATTAAGAATTAATTTTAAATTAAGTTTATGGGAGGAAACAAAGGTTACATTGTTTTGCAAAGCCTCTAATAAAAACAAATTGTCCATATAATCGAGGCTGAGATGGCCGGGATATCCAGGGAAGAAATGCAACCTATGTTATCCACCGGGTCCTAAAAACTATGTATGCAAAATTTGGATCAGATCAGAAGCAACCGTAAATAAAAGTATTCGGCGTTATCCAAATACAAGTGTATATTCTTCCTAAAGCACATCATGAAAATACACACGTGTTTGAATACAACGTTATGTGAAAATTTCATTACATTATAAAAAAAACGCGCTTCTTCGAAAGCAATGTTGTGTCAAAATTTCAAGTCAATCAATAACCGACTATTTTTCGAATTTTGCGAACACAAACAAACGGCTGAATTTTTATATAAAGTTGTAACGGAGCTAGTTCACAATACTTTAAAGATAGATTTCTGCCTAAATTATGAGTCAAAAATATTCAAGCGACCATGACCTAGTATCAATAGTTATGGAGTTATGCAATATAAAAGTTTGCATTTATTTTCAATATTTCTGACTTATTTTTTTACAAAAGGTTGAATTCATTACAATGACGACAAAGATTGAAAAATTCATTCATTTCAATTAAAGTAAAATAAAATAATAAAAACCTTGAAAAATTCCAATTGGAATATTTTCTAATTGCAATTGAAAATTTGACTTGTATTAAAGAGAATGAATTTTTCATATTAGATGTAAGTTACTGTAATGATTGATAATCAAACGTTTAGCAAAATATAAGACAGAAATATTTTTTACAAAATGCAAACTTTGCTGTCACAATCTCCTTAAATATCGATATTAGGTAATTATTTCTTGAACATTTTTGACTCATAGTCAAAGCAGAAATCCATATGTAAAGTATTATGGACTAGCTTCACACCCTGTATGTGGAAGATTTTATGAAACCTCGTGTAAGATTCTTAATTATAGTGAACAAAGTAAATTGATTAATTTCTTAACATTATATATACTTTTTTCGACAGATTGGAACTCTGGTCATATATAACACACGAAGAGGTGACTCTGGAAATTATTCCTGCAGTCCTTCTAACTTGGATTCTGCAAGTGTGATGCTTCATGTACTTAATGGTAAGACGACACAATCTACTAATTATAAAGTAAAATAATCAGCCTGAAAATTACTCAATATTTGTCACAAAAGAGAGATTTCACTTATTTTTTTTAAATACTCAGAATTTGTTAGTTTTTATTTGACTTACAGCAGAAAAGGGTGGCATCCAAATATTAGCAGTAAGGTTAAGCCAATTATTGCTAAACAACGAATTAATATTTTGAACACTTTGACGTATCTACATATTATTATATTACAAAATATTATTAAGCAGTGTCTAAAGCAGTGTTTTTAAAACCTCAAATATCTAAAGCAGTGTTAACAGCGTTTATCTCTACAAATAAAAAACACGAGTAATATTTTAAAAAAATAATTAAAAAGTCATTTGACACATAGTCCCCCTCTGCCGCGGTTTTCCAAAGAAGAGGCTTGTATAAATAAACATTCATATAATTAAGGTTCACACTGTCAAAAATTACTGTTATAGTAAAAAAAATATAAAATTTCATTACACTCAATTATGAACAGCTTTTGAGCATTCCGGTTTTTAATTTTCTGTGTTATGATATTATATCATGGTCAATTTAGTTTTTATTATGAATTATTTCAATATATTTTAAATGTTGACTTAATTAATAATCAAACTATGACATATAAAATGAACAAGCGCTATTCAATCGACTGAATAAAAAATAAAGTTTTAATTCACTTCTAAAATCGAGACTAATTTGCTTGCATTACGTTTTCTTAAAAAATAATGTATTATACTCCTCTTTAATTTTATAAATAAAAAATCACGATACACTTAATCGAATTACTCATTATTTATAAATAATAAGTATTTATTGTTTATTTTACATTTGTTAACATAAATTATTAATAACTCCACACTAGGTAAAGGCTGTTCTGTGGCAGTTATTTTCACTTATGAGTTATGTAATAGTAACATAGAATAGTAATAAATAATAATAGTAGAGAAATAGAAAAGTAAACTTAAAAGCACAGTAACAACTTAGTAGTATAAATATATATTATATAAAAACACAAAAATATATGAATCTAAAACAAAATTTAAACTTTCTACCAGTTATAGTAAGTGTATTTTATTTCTGTTAAACGACGATTATTTATTTAAATACTGCTCTTCTATTTAATGTGAGTCGAGCAAATACAGTACATTACGAGAGATTGTTATCATTCTCCCTACATCTTCCTACTCATCCTCTAAAATGGTAATCGCTTGTACAACCATATACAAACGTAGCTATATGCAAATAGACCGTGGCGTACATACCCTCTATGTATATTATTATCTACAAGCTTTAAAAGCTCTCTGAATTTCAGTACAGACTCTTTATCATTTATTTATCAAATATATTTTATATACTTTATTTTATTCAAAAAATATTCACTAACTTCCGGAGCTTCTCTCCGGTGTGAAGTAAAAGTCCACATGCAATTAATCATTATAATTATTGTCAATATTTTTTGTTTACCCATTTTGCAGTTTAAGTTACTAAATACTACCATTAGGTCTTCAAATAAGCAAAACAGGACGATATACAGTAGATCGCTGCAATCAAATTCAAGAAATAATTTTAGAAAAAAGTTATTTTAAAAAACATATGGAGAAAATGTATTTGAATGTGTTGGAACTCAAATAACGAAGGTTTAATCTGTTTCGGTTTCTTGCTATCGGTAGTATCAATATTTTTTTATAAAATATGGTATGAAAATAATATAAACATGAATTCAAATCTCAAGCGAAGTCAGGCATTAAAGCTAGTGTATTACAATGGTATTACAATGTATTTGAAAACCTAATGTCGAGCAAATCATTTTGACTCTCAATTTACCTCTTTCGAATTAACCAGGGACATATAGTGAGGTGTAGTGACATTGAAGCATGACATTTATATAGGCAAATATTTTGAAATCACAATTATTATCATATTATTCAGATTCTAATATAATATCATAATATTCTGTTATACGAATATTTTATTTCAGTGTTTTTTTTCCAAAATGTAAGTCTGCGTAAAAGTCACGCTTCAAACTTAGTGCACGTGCCTATAATCTCTCCTTAAAATTAGAGATGTAACTTTTTTAATACAGTAAAATCCCGTTAAATCGAAAATTCGAAATTTGCCATAATTCTAAAATTTTCAAACAAAGAAATCCCAAAATGTTAATTTCATAGTAGATTTACCCCGATAATTCAAACACCCCGGTACTTTATAATTCGTAAATGATTTTAGCCCCTTGCAACATAAATACATTTTAATTCATATAATTTATCTAAAATTTAACGAAATTGAAAAAAAATTTTCGATTTTATTCGCAAGTGAGAACAACAAAAATATATATCAAAATTGGTTCTTTAGTAATAAAAATTTAGTTATATTTGAATTAGCATAATAAATATTGCGCTTTTCGAAATAATTTGACATATGCAAAAATACACACGCTTTTCATAAAATATATGTTTATTGGGGATTTTTTGCGAATTTCTTAATCGCGATTTTTTCGTACCTTAAATTCAATTTAACGGGGTTCCACATAATTCGAAATATCTTTTTTGGTCCTTTGAATTTAGAATTATCGAGTTACTTCTACTTATAATACAGCATTGTAAGTTATATATCTATAATTGATATTTAGTCTCAAAGATATAAAATTTTATACCTACCCCTATTTTATCGCACGTAGGTGATATTATCGCACAATATGATTTTACGATTCAATCATACGACTTTTTAACCACATATATATTTAATTTAATATATAAATGCCACCAAATTCCTATTGTGGATAAAACTTTCATGAAAATGTTGACATTAAAGGCTTGAATGGAAAACCGTCCCCCGGTAGCTGAAAACTTCCGTTGTATGCAATCATAACCTAGCAAGGGGTTTGTCTACGAGTGGAGTGGCTTGTACTAGTCTAATCACCACAATGAAAATTGGATTTGTACGGCTAAGGCAACAGAATTCCAGTCTACGGCTCCCATGCTCTCGCTCCGTGTACCTAGTCAACATTCTCCGGCATTGTTTAGTTCTAATAGAGATGACTTCGAAAAGGCCAGCAGTTTTCATTTGCAATTTTCATTTTATTTTGTTATGTAATATTATAATAAAATATTTTTTTGCGATGCATAATAATAAAAAAATCCATAAATAAATTACAGTAATTTTATGATCAAGTGAGGTATAAAAGCAAAGTCGGCAATATCCAAAAAAATAAAAAATAAATATTTTGAATGCAGTGATCGAGGATACTAATTTAAAATGTACTGAAGTCTATCGCTTCCAAAATCATGTTTCCTATAAATTTACAGACTATGTTTCCTATAAAATCTCTAATTCAGTACATTATAAATTAGTAATCCTCGATGACTGTATTAATTTTTTTTATATATTGCTGCCTTTGCTTTTATACCTCACATATATTTTACTGACAAATTTCTGGAGTACTTAATAAGGGATAGTGATTAACCTTACCGATATTTTATTCAGAAAATAAATCTATTAAAATTAGATTACAATTTTTTTCGGCATGCAGCAGGTGAATAAAGACTTACACCGTTTTTTTTGTAGACCTTTTAACGTTAAAGCAGCCAGTTTTTTCACATTATCACTTTTATAATATAAATATTAATAAAAACATACGTAGTTCGATAAATGTGCTGATTATGAAAATATAAATTTCTTACATTTAACATATGTAAGGTAAAAAAAACATTTACCAAAATAAAAATGGAAAATTTTATGCATTATAATTGGAAATCGCTTCTTGCGGCAAAATAATGTATAAAAATGAATATCCCGGTAGTTTAAGTATATATAGTATTATTCTTATATATAATAATTATAATTTATATACCGATTGAAAAATTTATTAATAAAAGACACAAGTAATGTTTTTACCCTTTATTCGCATTAATTGCGTCTTTAGTATTGCGAATTGCTTAGATTCAGATTACACCCGCACGTACTAATTAACCCGCCGCATCGACTCGGTTGCCTCTTGCATCGCGGTTGATCCATAATTTACATATATGAATAATTCGATAACAGGCAATCAGAGCGAATTGAAAGGGCAAACGATATTTCTTCTATCGAATCGTTCACTCTCAGAAAATTTAATATTACATAAAGGCCGATTAAAACTAAATCGTTCATTTTAAATTTCTAGCTATATACTATCAAATCTTACTTATTTTGTAGAAAAGCTTGTAAACTATCATTTTTTTCGTCCCGATCAAACCAGTTATTAATGAGCCACGGCGTTCCGAACTTGACAGAGTGCGCCAATTTGTGCCGTTAAATAGACACTGCACGCTGCTAATATAATCTATAAATTATAACATCTATTCTCAATGCATGCATGCGGCTAATGCAATCTATAAATTCTGACATCTATCATAATCTGTTAACATAGTTAACTTCCACCAGCAAAATATGTTTTCTGAGATATAATTACATACATTTTGGCCTATTTTTGTGAATGTCAAATTTTTGAACAAGCATTTTGTGTTTCTGGAAGATATATTCACATCAAAAAATACAACGAAAATCACGATGTTGTGACGAATGTACATAAACTAAGGTTAATAAATATTGAAAAATAGATTATTATAAAATATATTTAAATAATAAATATTGAGTATCTCTTACAATTTCTGCAAAATATACTCCCCAGAGGTGGAGTAGCTTCGGTGGTGGTGAGTTTACCATTTAGGGGATAATAATATTTGCATGCACATACACAAAGATCATAGTTCACTACGAAGAGGAAGCATGTAATCATTTTACTTCCTACAAGGGTTCTGAAGTGCTTTGGGTCCAGCTTAACTTAAGGTCATATCCAGAATAATTGAGGTAGAAATGACTTGTTGCGCCTTGAATACACTTGAAGTGAAAATTATTTTCGGGGGAAAGGTTATTACTGTTATTAGTGATCTCAATAACATAGTGCGGGTCTGTTAGCCTAGTAAATCAAATGCCATGTGTTTACATATTTTTGAATATTTTGCTTTCTTATAAGAATTAGTTTTTTATGTATGTCGTAATTTTCTCTCTGTTTCGATAACAAAATTTGTTTTTTGTTGTGCAGCAAATCAATTTCATGATTTTCATTCTGAAATTGCTAATGTCGAAGGAGATTGAAGAAACTCGGACCCGAATTTAGACTTAGATGATTTAAAGGTTAAGATATGCCTTAAAATATTATTTTTTACTTAAAATCATCTAAGCATTGACTGTGAATTCGGGCCTCAGTATCGCTTATAATGTTTTATAATAGAAGTTATTGTCTTTTATGTTACGTGTTGACGGAAAGGATCCTAAAGGATGATTCCTGATCATGATTGGCATATAACCTATCCTAACCGGTGTTGTAAGTTGTGTTGACATTGCCTCTAATTATATAAATATCTCTTCAAATATACTACTATAAATACAGAGTTCATATTTTAGGTATTCCTCATGTGTGCATTCAATGAAAAAAATACAATATGTAACCGGTAAGAATTAACTGGTGACGACACAATAAAATGTTTTCGCGAAGAAATTGACGTTGATTTATCAAGTGTTTTATAGGGAGAGCGATGCGGGGAGCGCAGTGCGTGATGCACAGAGTAAAGAATGCAGCACATGCTGCGCAGGGCGGCGGATTGTCGACCTTCGTTTCCTTTAGTAGCGGCTGAACCTGTGTTTTGTCTTAATTTATCGTTCACGATGAATGATATATTTTTTCTAATTTTAACCACTTTTACACAATAATTGATATATATATATATATTCATTTAAATTTACGAGGGGTATAAAAGCAAAGGCCGAAATATACAAAAAAATTTGAATGCCGTAATTGAGAATTACTAATTTACCCGTAGAATTCGAGATTTTATAGGAAATATGATTTTGGAAGGGATATATACATAAAATCTAGCATTCAAAACATTCTTAATAAGTTATCCTCCGTGACTGCATTCAAAACTTTGTTTAATTTTTTGGATACTGCTGCTTTTGCTTTTATACTCCTCATATATCAACCATTATAATATAATAATGATTGTAATAAGTTAAATATTTGTTTTATCGGATATAAAGCTCAGTAAAATTCTAAATGTACACACTGAGTGTACAAAATCGGAATGCGCGTTTCAATTTCAGCACCATGTAGGAAAGGTTAAGACGCGCTGAATGAGATTTACATCAGACAATTTGTGAGGCACAAACTTCATGGACCGTTAATAAGTGCATACTTGTTCGAGCTACCCCTTGTACCGTTAACTTTGGGTCGATGAGACAACACAAATTACTTCCATAGACCAAGGTTTAAAATGTAATTTGAAACAAACTCATATACATATGATTCTGATACCTGAAACATCATATGATTCTGAAGCCCTTAAAACTTTAGTGCTTCTATTACTCGACAGGTGAGCATCCGGCAGCGATGCAAAGGGGCAAGAACTCTGCATCCCCCATTCCAGGGCGATGGTGGGGTCACCTGTCCGCCGGCCTGGGGCTGGCCGCCTGTCTACCCCCTAGAGCAGTTGGTGTGGTGGTCGTCACGTTGGCGCTACTGGCACAGGCTCTGCCCAACTCGTAAGGCTCGAGACTATCACTTTGACTTAATCGTCATCATCTCATCGATTTTTGAAGTGAGAGACTTTGATCACGTAAATGCATACGGATTCTAATTGGAAAGAGTTAATTTGTGATTTGTGTAGCTAGTATGTGGTAATTTTCTCATGTATACGAACCTATACACATTGTTTACTTGATTCATTACATACAAAATAATGAGTTACATTCATAAATACAATTTTCTTTGAGAATAAATCATAATAGCTAAAAAAATCAGATCTTACCAAATTTATTGCAAGTGAAGTTATTAGAAAAACACAAATAATTTTCAGAGAAATGTTACGTAGTGAGAAATTAAGTATTAGAAAAGTCAACTCAACCTAACAATTAATAAGTTAACAATAATGACAGGAAATTGAATGAACAAGTGAATTTTTTCTGATATCATAAAAATGTTTTACTTAAATCTTCTAATATTATTTGTGTGAATATAAAAAAATATTAAATATTAAACAAATTCTTTAATAAAATATGACGCTTAATGAAAATTTTATAAAAAGCTATATAATTAATTATTAAGCACTTACGGTAAATAACGGAAAAGTTTCCATAGAAATACTAACCTATAGTTATCGATTAAAATAAATACTGTACGTTGCGATAAACTGTGATTGATGTAGATATACTGAATGGGTAAAGTTAAAAGCATGATGTATTTTCCTGCAAAACTGTTTTGCAAGATGCATTTTTTGTATATAATGTTTAATATCATATACAATAACTTTAGAAAATTTCCATTAAAGAAAATTTTTATTAATATACATATAATAAATAAAAATATTAAATATAATATGTCCCTATTAAGGAATATTCTCTTCAGTGAAAATTTTCTCAATTTATTTGAGGAAAATCCCTTGTAAAGTTATTCAATTGTTATTTTATTTACAACTTACAAGCGTGTTTGGTTTCAAATTCACTGTTTTGCTTCAATAATGGTGCTATGATAAATTTTATTATACTTTATTTCTGTCAGAGATTACATAAAATATATCGAAGGCCCCAACGTAATCTAGTACATCTACCAAAAATGAATTTTTTACTCATTTGTATCAATACATAAAAAATATTACTCTCCTTAATATAGAATTGAAAAAAAAAAACTATAATTTTTGGAGAAAAAAGCTGACGTTATCGTGTGAAAAATCCGCTGATTTGGTATGTGAAAACAAACTTCAAACTGCTCTCCTGAAAAATTTTTGTATCTATCATAGTTTGATGTCTTAGTTTATGTAGGGGCCGCGGATAGAGTATGATATTCTTCACAAATCAAATTCATGTCATGATTTAATGAATAACGTTCATGGTTTTTCTTTGATAGCTAGTAACTGTATAATAAATCGATACAATAAATTATTATTCCTATACATTAGAATGATTACTTACTTTTTATTGCATTATTTTCAAATTTCATGTATTTATTATACCTAAATAGATACTAAGGTTTTATATTAACAATAATTGTAAATAAATAAAGTAATAACCGCTATTCAGAGTTACAGCTGAAATAAAATAAAATGAGCTTTATAGGTAAGTAATAAAATAATAACTTGATGTTGTGAAATCTACATAGATTTTTTCAGTGTTTTTTTAAATAATAAATCATTTTTTTCCTTTTTTGTTTTAATTTTGAAGAAAACTATATATAAAAATACTTTTAATATGAAATATTTCTTTTATAAAAATCGATTAGAAGTTATTTAAAATAAATATATATTTACCAGGCGCGTATAACAAGAACATCGAAGCATGACTTTTAAGTAAACCTATATTTTTTTATTATTTAACTTTCAGAATCCTATGATATATTAAAATGTGAATAATTTGCTAATAATTAAGATACGAATATAACGAGATATATGTTTTGTTTCGATTTTTTTTTTCAAATATATGGTAACGTTAAAGTCATCCTTCAATATTCTCAATGCACGCCTCAGATATTCACATAGTTTACTTTATGGTCAGACAATTGGTTAATTAAAGCAATTATGTGTAAATAGCGTTGATTACCAAGCCATCTACTGTTTCGATACCACTATATGGTAGTCAGAATAAACATACACTAACAATCCAGAACATTTATAATGGCTTTTTAATATTCATTTTTCAGATTTTAAAAATCAACATTTAGAGGTGGGCCGTAAGATACCTACATACATAAGGTAAATTGATATTTTCACATTTTTAAAACGGCCTTTAATTCAACAATTAATCATTTAAATCTGAAAAATAGCCCTGCACTTAATAAATTCCCTGTTTTAATCTCTTTTATCCCCCCCCCCATCTGAAGTGGCCGCGTCCCCGTCCAATTTATGGATTATGTATGTTCGTCCTGACGACGATTCAGTCCGAGGAAATTGGTCGTCGTCCCTACGATCTATGTGAATTATACAAATTTATCTTTTTTTAAATATTTATTATTATACAGTTATAATTATTGTATTAAAGGTTGTAAATAATGATTAAGTAGGTATTTTGAATATTGTTCCTACTATTTTTGTGACTTTTAAAATCAGTAATCTGAACCAGTATATAATATATTTCATATATTATGTATGTGTTTGCCTTTTCTGATTGTTTATTTATAGGATTATTATTGTCATATTTGCAAGAGTTTTGTTTTTATTTATTTTAATTGATGTATTAAATAGATTTCAAATGAGAACGTTTTTTAAATTAATTTTTCAAATGAGCCATGATAATAGATTAACAGAGTTACAGCCGTTTAGTAAACCCAGCAAATCCAAGCCAAAAAATAATAATTTGACTGAATACTCACACAGATAATTACATGCTAGACCGCATTCTCAGAGAAGGAAAAAACTTTTTTTAATATTCACTTTTTTTGCTTTCACAAAAGTGAGAGTGAAAAGTTTAAATAATATTGCTTCATACTTAATTAAAAAAATAATTTGCATAAAAAACATGTTAAAGCAGTCTATAAATAATTAGAATAATCTTGGAGGTTCGAAAAACCAAGTGTTTCGTATAAAAAGTGGAGCGTGTCGCGCTGGATCATGTTTATTTTGAAGTTTACCGGTGTGACATTTACCAACGATAAAGTCGTTAGCGAGAAAAGTACCAACGCGTATGTGAAACCAGCGACAACAGATTATCAAAGCGACAGATACTGGGCGAAGTATTTACGTGGAGAATCAAACAAAATATTCTAGCAAGTGATAGTAAATTTGGCAGCCCTCGTAGCCCAGTTGGCATAACACTAGTTTCCTATACCGAGGGTTTCAGGTCCGATTCCCGGTGAAGTCACTAACAATCTATGTGATTTACTCAAGCCTGGGTGTTTTTTGATGTATTTTTCTTCTGTAATTGGGCCTCTTGGCCTGTTGAAGAGTAAAAAAATATAATGAAGTATTTCACCGACGAGTGATTAATTTCAAACTAGTGAATTAAGGAATAGTGCTTTAATTTAAATTGTGTCCAGTGACATTGTGAATTTATTAAAATAATAAATAAATCAATTATTAATTTCCTGTGTTTTCATTTGCCCATTAGGCCACAGCCACGTCCCGTGACAGTATATATACAATATTCAAAATTTGATAGTACTTGTTCTTGGGTGGAATTGGTGATATAAAAAGGTCACTTAAATCAGCCAAGACAGGTCAATACCCCACGATCACAAAGCAAGCCCTGTAGACGCACAATTTGGACTTCCTTTCATGCTTTCACTATAAATAGCTTCTTTGTAAAACATCTTTTATTTATCTTACACTAAAAATTATAAATTTTCTTTATAAAGTCATTGGTATATTTTTTGTATATACTTGTGCCTTCATATTGGTATATCATTAAAATTGTACGCTATTTACTATGTGTAAATACCTCACAATCACAAACCAACAAAATATGAAGACATGAACTAATGGATATTTCCTGGGTTGCATTTTGGTTCCACTATGTTTGACTTGTTTAAAAAAATTACTACGAGTTTGTAAATTTTGTAACAATTATGAAAAAGCCAATCTTAATCATCTTAAAAATATAATTTCTTAATAAATAGGTCACATTTGTTACAAAATGAAGTTTTTACTTGAAAAATCTCGGTTTGGAACGAAATTTTTCAAAATTTAAAAAAAAAAATTTAAATTCTAATTTTTTTTTTAAATCTATTGTCAAAAGCACGCTTTTTTTCTAGGGTATTTAATACATTAACAGTACCATCAATGTTTTATATATATATATGCGCACGGAGACATACCTATTTCTGCTATTCTGCAGCCCCCTCGCCTAAAGGCTTATTTCAACTTTTTATAATTTTATACTCCGTGGTCACATTTTTATAAATATTCTTCAGATAAATATATGAGTCTGGTGTATTTTAAAATATTAAAATTATCCGAAATAATAATAATTTTACGAATGGTTCCTTCAGATGTACTTAGTGTAATTTTCCTTGTTCAGTCAGGAGATGCTGTATGTATCTTTAATGTATTCAAGGCATTCGTCTTGCGGAAAATCGCTTCCGCGTGACTCCAGGATAAACCGGGATAATCTTCTGTGTACCTACAGGATACCGTGTCTCATCTTGAGTTCAAACAGGGTTTTAGTGACAGGGAGAGTCAAATGTATCGGATAAATTGAATTAAAATATTTATGTAACGATATTTTCAAGAATCACGACGGAATAAAAATAACATGATCTTAACGAAATTTCATTCCCTCACAGAAAAGTGTTTTGGTTATATTATTATTTATAAGACCTTACTGGCTTCTCAAACGAGGGTTCTGGATCTATTCTCGATGAAGTCACAATAAATCTTTGTGTTGTGCCCGTCCGAGTGTTTTTGTTAGGTGTAATTTTACTTCTGAACTGGGCCTCTTTTTTATTACAACTTTTAATTACTAAATAATATGATTGGTTAGGTTAGGTTAGGTTAGGTTAGGTTAGGTTAGGTTAGGTTAGGTTAGGTTTGGTTAGGTTATAAATCTTTGTGTTGTGCCCGCCCGGGTGTTTTTGTTAGGTGTAATTTTACTTCTGAACTTGGCCTCTTTTTTATTAAACAACTATTAATTACTAAATAATATGATTGGTTAGACACACAAGATAGGTGTTTATCTAAAGGTACAGCCATTCATTTTATTAACAACACGCACCTCAACATCTTACAAAGTAACTCATAAATCAACTAACTGAAATACTAAAGGAATAGTAACAGAAGAGAAAAAGTCTCTAAACAATAATTGTCTTGAAAAGTCTGCATGTTGAAGTGTTAAAAAAATAAAAAAACCCTATTCAAAACGTATGCGGTAAGTATAAGAGAAAAATATGCAATAACTTATAGGTGCCAACAGTATGATACACCTGATCGATCCGTTTCTGGCTCTATGAAATAGGCTCCAAATTAAGGTCTAATCTACCCTTCGTTACTAAGGATCGTGAGCACCCTGCTATTTCGCATGTTCCAGCAGCATGATACACCTGATCGATCCGTTTCTGGCTATATGAAATAGGCTCCAAATTAAGGTCTTATCTACCCTTCGTTACTAAGGATCGTGACCATCCTGCTATTTCGCATGTTCCAGCAGCTTCTCTGGCCAGCACATATTTCCGTTTTTTTTTAAATTTTTTTTTGCGCTTCAACAGGCCAGGAGGCCCAATTACAAAAGCGAAATACATCACAAAACACCCAGGCTTGAGTAAATCACAGATTAAAATTGTGACCTCACCTGGAATCGAACCCGGAACCCTCAATGTGGGAAGCTAGTGTCATACCCACTGCGCTACGAGGGCCGCCCTCGTACTCGCATTATGGAGCACTATCTTCCTTGTGATCTTCTCCCGCTCACTACTGTGAAAGACCACAAGTAATTCCAAATTGCCATATACATCTACTATTTTGACAGATCGTGACTGGCAATTGCGAAATTGCGTATATGTGTGAGATAAGAGCATTCAATAAGATAATAAAAGATCACAGAAATCTCAACGTTTCATAATTATAATATTATTACTAAAATTACCGATGAGTAAGTATGAACACCTTACAAAAAATGATTATGGTTACTAATAATAAATTAAGTAATAATATATCGTCGCTGTATATTATGTAATTAATCCTATGTGACGTTTAAGTACATTCTTAGATAAAATATAAAACTGTTTTAAAAAATAATTGCATGGACTAGATTTATAAAAAAATATTTAAAATAATTGCTAGGCAGACTTTTCAGATGAACGGTTTTTTTTAGTATATATCCATTATTCATATGAAAAATTGACAAATTGATTCGTTCATCTCATTTTATTAAATTTCAGAAATTATTAAACGGCACATAGAATTTATTTTATATAGGTACAGAGATTATATTAAATAGTAAAGATAAGTAGGATATTCTCAAAAAATGTAGGGTTGAAAGATTTATTTGTAATGACTGCAATCATTTTGACTTACATAGGTAAACCTTTAAAAACATTGATCACCTTTTGGAAATAAACTAATATTTTTATATTAATCGGAATATAAATTTTACATACAACTAACATAGGATATCGGTTGATAAATGTAATGTTATAATAATAAAGCTCTGAACTCACTGTGTATGCTTAAATAAATAAATGGATGACCAAATCATTTTAACAAATAGTTACCTTTAAAACTTATTCTCAAATAAGTTCCTAATTAGTTATTCGACTCCCAATAGTTATCTTTTATTTTTGTAATTACCTTTACTTTTACAATCATTTTAATTTCTGATACACGCTGTATCCTGATGAAAGGAACATTGGCCACGCAATTTGTTTGTTATTCAATAAATAGTGATTAGATGCAAAGTATTTTTATAATGCAAATAATGTTTCTAAATTTACAAGTTATTTTTCTATTATTGAAGAAATAGGTATATGATTTATTTTATAAGTAAGATAATAATTTCATTATAATAGATACCTACGTTGTGTTACAGTGAAACCTCTATATAAATCATTAATCTGATCCTAAGGGATGAACGAAAATTGAATCGTTTGAATATAAAATCATTTTTTTCCACGGGAGTTAACTAAAATCGGAATAATCCGCTCCATACCCGATCTATTAGGTGGTTACGTCATACATAGTGAATCCAATCTCGAGTCAAAATTATAATCCAGGGATTTCAGGAATCGATTTTGATCATCCTGGGACCACTTCTGTGATTGCTTTAAAATAGTAGATTTATAAAAAAATCTTTATTTATATTTTATCATATTTTTATATTTTAGTACGTGTCAAATCTTCAAACGAAAAAAAAATCGTGCGTGTAATCATGTTTGGGGTAAAAGTGAGTAAATCACCAATTTGTTGTGATCGATGAATGAGGAGAAAGTTGCTTATGGTCACCACTCGTTATGTAACGGGAATTCTCCAAGGTCGTGGAATGTTAGACTAATTTATTAACTGATAAAACAAATACAAGTTATGCATAAAAACGATAGTAAATATGATAAAGACTCGACGGAACAGGGCCTCCGGCCTACGCCGGGGGTAGTTGAGAAACTGACATGCCCGTTCAGGGCGTTGGCTTGTTTTATATGTTTTGAGAATAAGGAACTCTCTTGAAGTCTGACTGTGTGTGTGCGTGCTGACGATGCGATGACCTGTATCGACGGCTCGTGTAACCTGCTGCGCTCCTATCTTGTCTACGTCACGGATTACGGTGACCGTCTGCCGCGTGCACCTTGGTTTGACCTGCTGTCCCCTGAAGAAGTCGCGGCTATACAATGTATGTGTTGATGGTGTGCTCAGGGCTGTGGCTGTGTATGGGGTAATCCTCATGCATGAATACGATGTAGAAGTTATAATTCAATCGCCTGATTGTGATTGTTGATATGCATTTACATATCGGTTGAAAATGTTTACAAATGCAATAATAGGATGTCTTGAGAGATAATAAATATACCTACATAATTCATTATACTGATGTAGATGAATAATTAACAATAATGATTGAAATTGTATTGGATTTTGATAGCTAAAATAAGAGATAAATGTCTTCGAATCGATCTCAGTATCGATAGTAGTTTCATGCGCTCACGGCATTTCTCATAGTTCTGCCATATTAAAAACTAAAATAAAGAGACAATATTATATACCGTACCTTTAATGCTAAAACTTACTTGGTGAGTACAATGGAGTTTGAAAATTTAACAAATGATATTTAAATTATTGAAAATGCTTAAATTAAATCTAAAAAGAAAAATTAGTATCTTGACTTTGTGCAACTTTCCATTATTGTTTTAAGATGTAATTGTATTTGAAACATTTTTCTTTAAATTTGGTGCTAGAATATCCTTTTTAAAATGTGATTGTATTTTTTTGAGAAATACGAAAAAATATTTAAAATTGGAAAAAAAGCGCCACTTTGAATATAACATGAATACTGAAAGACGTTTTATATTTTTATGTTTTTTATTTTATTCGGCCATCGATAAAATAATTTATTGCTTGGTAAGACAAAATACAAAAAAAATAGTTAAATGTCTCCCACAATTAAGGATGAGATAACTAGGACACGATTAAGAATAAGTCAATTTATGAATTAAGACAACTGATAAATTAATATAACTAAAATAAAAAAGCATGTTTATGTATTTAAGAAGCATTTGATTATGATATTAATTTCGAAACTCCACTCTGTTTAATAAATCGGTTATAAATCGTGAATAAATAATTTGTCTTGATTATATTATCTAAACTAGCCGTACAGCCGGGAAAAATCACGGGATATAATAATTAACAACGACTTTGGTCCACAAACTGTCACACTCTGATTATCTTAAGTAACAATTCCAGCAAGTTACGGACCGAAAGAAAAATAAATTAAATATCTATTGTATTGTTTGTATGTATCTACTTATCTTATATTCTAAAAAATATAAGTAGATACATACAAATAATACATAAATATTTAAAAATGTCAATCTACAATGTTACTGAAACAATCGAGAAAAATAAAATTATATATAGAGAGCCGTCCTCAAAACCTGTCCGCGCAGTAGCTATCACTGGCCGCAAAGCGATTACCATAGCCGACAGAGTGACCTTGCAGCAATCAGACAACGCGCAGTAGCCACCATTGGCTGCGAAACGTTCACCAAAACCACCCGTTGGGCCGGTCATTGGCGACACGGCAGACACCAATTGCCGCGCAGCGGTCACTACCAGCCGCGAAGTGGCCACCAAAGCCGGCCATATTGTCAAGCAGCCAGCAAATAGCAATGGCCGCATTGGCCATCATTGGCCACGCAACGGCTAAAATCGGTCGCGCAATAGCCCAGATAGCCGCCCATAGGGCCCAGCAGCATGCAACAGGCGACAGCCGATTGCTTAACTGCTGGTAGATAGTCGTAAATAGACTGAAAATATGCAACGCGAAAATATACTACGCGCTACTTATACGATTTTCCAACTTCGAGAACTAGCCCAGCAGCATGCAATAGGACGGCGCCGACAATTAAGGACAATTAAGACGGCACCGAGAAAAATAAGCCAAAATTTCCTGCGAAGTCCAAATTAATCAAACGATTCAAAACTAAAAGGAATATTAAAAAATTGGCATCAGCAAAACGCTAAAAAATAGGTTAATCGAATATTTTTATAACCATGAAAGCTATTCCTAGTCACAATGATAAAAATTACGGTGAGTCTAAAAAAACCTAACCTGGGTAAGGTTGATTTTGATTTTGTTAAGACTAAAAATATGAAAATTTTTACTTTGACTAGCGTAGATGGCCACACACTGAAAAGAAGAACTATTTTGCAAGCTGAATCAATCAAATGGCGAAAACTACGGTTTACATAATCAATTTTTGGGAAATTGTGCAAAAGAGGGTTAATTAAATGTACCTTCGGTAAAAATAAAGTGACCGAAAAAAATTAGATCATGTCAAGTCCATTCAACATAGCCAATGTCATGAACAACTTGCGCGTGATCAAATAGAAACATCTGAAAATTCCTATAAAGACATGTGGATTATTTATTGACAAAGATTTGGCATTTTTAGAAACAATTCTAGGCGGACTTGTGGAAGAGTATAAAATTTTCTAAATAAAATGTTTATACTCAGCTAAATGATGCTATTAGAGAGAACAAAATTATATTCTGGAAAATAGACAAGGAAGGCAATGCCAATGTAAATAAAAAATATGACTGGTGTTTCCAGGTACAAGGACAAGTACACAACACACGAAGAAAAACGCACAGTTTGGACGGACGTGGACATGAAAATATAACTGATAGCGGATGACAAAAAGTTTCAAAGTGACGTAGAGCAAAAATTAAAAATGTTTTACTTTGATTGTTTACTGCCAGAAACAATTGACTTCAGATTAGATAGGCAAATGGAAATTTAGAAACTTGATTATATTCTCACATACGAAGCTATCAAAAAAAGGAGATTGAAAAAATTACTAAGCGGAAGATGGATGAAAATAAATAGTTTAACAAATTCGAAACGCAAAAAGCCGGCTTAAATGAATCAATAAGCGGCCTCGAAATTGCAATAAAAATGTTTTATTTATCCCATGTTGCTCCCAACTATTTTTATTATTTACAGGATCTTACTCAATAAATTAGGTCTTAAGTCCTGGACACGGTCGGGTGGTTTACACTATCTAACTAAACAACTTTTATAATGGATTTATTTGGTAATCTGTAAAAAAATTCCTCTTTACTAATTGCATCTATCAGCTTATTGACTTCGTATAGGAAATTGTTTCTTTCTAGATTTTAAAGTTGGTCTCATTTCAAAATTTTGATAGTTTTGTGGAGGTGGATGAGCCCTCCAGTTAAGGATGAGTTGAATCGGTGTTGAGGATATAAAGTCACGATGGTTTTACAGAATTTATTGAATTGCAAAAGTAAAAGTTATAAAAAATACAGTAGGTACAGAAGTTACAAGTGAAAGCGTGACGTTCGAAGGTATGATGGCGAGGGCTTCCGCTATACGAGCCATTCGACGGGGAAGTGAGATAGTCTGCTCTGGAGTTTACCCTTTTTATAGTTGTTGCGGACAAAGGACAAAGGACGTCTTACTCGGCCGCTCGTGTGTGCAATATTTTGTCTGGTCAGCAATGTGAGTTTATCCGCTCTTCATGCCCCCTGCCATACGTTGCCTTTGTACTCGGTCATTGGTCCGGCTTACAGCTGTTTGCCTGTTTGCCTTGCTCAGAAATTTTATCTCAACCTCTGTATCGAGGGCGACGGCCTGCCGTCTCGATGTCAGCATCTGTTGTAACCCATTACACGGGTGTCTGTGTGTATGTGTCTCGGGCCACCACAATTTAACTCAAATACTTTTAAAATGTCTGTAATTAACGGAATAATAAAAACATTATTATTCACACAAATTATTACTGTACTCAGTAGAAAATTCACATTTTCAAATACTTGGGCGCTTTTCGCCAACATGCGACTGTGCTAACTGACTAACTTGTATGTGACGACACATATATACAAGAAACGAACCTAAAGAATGTTCTAAATACATAAAAAAACCGGCCATTCAAATGGTCGGCGCCCTCTTAACTGCCAGTACTCGTAAATAGACTAAAAATATGCAACGGGAAAATATACGCGCTACGTATACAATTTTCCAACTTCGACAATGTAAAATTAGACACACGCCTTACCTCCTGTTCAAGTGTTCCGTGTAAATCACAAGTTAGATTATTAAATTTAACAACTAACTTCATGGTGTCATATTTCCACTACATGCCGCGTGCCCAACTTCCATTACATTTTTTTTTACTCCGAATACGCCAAAAGAAGTATAACTAATTAAATAAGTAAAAGAAGTATAACTAGTTAAGAAACAACAATATGAATGCAACAAAATTGTGAATTATTATGTTATTAAATTTTTTACAAAGAATTAAAAATTTGATGACAAATTAGATATACAATAAATAAGTCACAATGAAGATGTAGTCATCAGAAGTATATTTAATATAATGTGACTGCCATAGTCGACAATACTAAAACGTGTACAAATTATGAATAATATTCCTGAAATAACAGAAAAGCATCGTGTTTTATTTTAAGTATGCCTAGTCTGGCATGTGGAAGCCCTCATAGTCCTGTGGGCATGATACTAGATTTTTACAGAGAGGGTTCCGGGTTCGATCCAATTAATTTGTGATTTTTTTTGTTTAACACTAGAAGCGCCGATGATTTAGACCCCCCCTAGAACCGCCGTCGGGGACATATTTGTCCCATTTTATTTATTATAATGATATCGGTATAAGGCATGAAAGTTATATTTAAAACTTATTTTATTTTATATAAATATTTTATAAGAAATTTAAGAAAAAATTACACACTATGTTTTAAACCACTTAATTGCTATATATTTGTCAACTAGTTTCGGTTGGACTCAACCTTCTTCAGGACAATTACAATATAGACTAATCTAGGTACAGAAATTTATAAAGGAGGAAAGAAAAAGAGAGAGGGACAGAGTGTCAACTAGGTGGGGGGGAGGGAATGGGAGGAGTTAACTGAAGATAGAGGGAACAACTTTAAAATCGGACTATTAGATAAATTTATTTGTTTATTTATTATTTGACTATTATTGTTGATAGCTTTATTAATTTCTAAAGCTTCTAGATTGTTAAGTCGCAAACCTAATCCGTTTTTGTGTAAAATTTTTGGCCCTGTATTATTATTAAATGTGTGATTAAAATTAATTAGATGTTCGGCAAATTCAGAAAAACCTAATCCGTTTTTGTGTAAAAAAAATTTTACACAAAAACGGATTAGGTTTGCGACTTAACAATCTAGAAGCTTTAGAAATTAATAAAGCTATCAACAATAATAGTCAAATAATAAATAAACAAATAAATTTATCTAATAGTCCGATTTTAAAGTTGTTCCCTCTATCTTCAGTTAACTCCTCCCATTCCCTCCCCCCCACCTAGTTGACACTCTGTCCCTCTCTCTTTTTCTTTCCTCCTTTATAAATTTCTGTACCTAGATTAGTCTATATTGTAATTGTCCTGAAGAAGCTTGAGTCCAACCGAAATTAGTTGACAAATATATAGCAATTAAGTGGTTTAAAACATAGTGTGTAATTTTTTCTTAAATTTCTTATAATGTCAAGCCACAAAGTGTTTTCTTGCTTTGAAAAGTTAAATATTTTATATTATATATGTATAGATTTTTATTTTATATCGTTCTTCAATAATATTTTTATTACAGTGATTCGTTAATTATAACTGCTCCAGAACAGGTTTCACCAAGTGGGGCGTTATAAGCTTATAAAAAATGTGTTACATAAATTTTTAATATTAATTAAAATTTTATTTAAATTAAAAAAAAAAACACTTTATTAATTAACTGAAATCAAATCCTTATTGTCTGAAAAACAAATACATACGTAACAAATTATGAATTAAAAGTCTTTATACTTTACAAACTTGGGAGTCGAGGTGTAAAACAAGACCAAAAAAATGAATAAAAAAAACCTATTATTATTATTATTATATTCATGTTTTTTGGTTTAGTTTCAAAATCATCGCTACTCGCAAAGTAATTGTAACTGTAATAAATTATCAAATATTTATAAACTAGTTATCATTATGTGTAGAGAGCAATTAACGAATAAATTATATTGCAATTATATTGCAATAAATGTTTTACAAAAAATAAGTCAGATATGTTAAAAAAAAAATGCAAAATTTGATGTCACATACCTCCATAACTATTGATATGATGTCATAATAGCTTGAAAATTTTCGACTCATAATCAAGGAAGGAATATAGTCCTGCGAGGTTATTAATGTTTTCCAAATAACCCTCTATATATATATATATACCTTCATAATATGTATGCATTGAATATTAAGTTTGTAATGTACATATTATTGAATAAATAAATTGAAATTGAAATAAAAAAATTCTATCATAATATAAATCTATCTGCATAGTTATTATCGATAATCAAGTCCTAAATGATGATAACACTTCATGAAACGGCGATAATAAAGTATCATTTTTATATTACATAAATGATTCTCTATTAGAATTTTGCAAAGTCAAAGAGAATCCTCAGATGTAGAAAGGTCTTCTAAGAGTTAATAAGCGGAGAGTTTTACATAAATATCGCTTCTCTAAAAGAAAATTCATTTCGGGAAAATAAAATGAGACCCTACCACTGTTAGAATAGATTGAATTGTGGTAATCACGCTATTCTAAAATACAGCCAACCGTTTGTGGTGTCGTGACAATCATTTTTTGATTGCTGTTATATAACGTTGGACGTTACGTCAATTGTGACGTACTCAGATGTGTAGTTATGAAAACAATATTTCCATCGTTACTTTTAAATATATCGCTATAAATAAGTTTTAATAAAAATTTATCAACATTTCAAAATGCATGAGTGTTCGCTTTTAATTAAGGCAATCGCCTCGTAATGCGAGTGAAATTCACTATTCAAATTCGCTTTTCTTGCATTTTCTATCACGTTTTGGATGGAATGGCATCAAATTGGGTATTTATTAGATTTTATATATTTAAAATACATTTTTCTTTCAAAAACGACAAAAAATAATTTATTTTTTCAGAGGTAAATTTGTAGAACTCCGTAATCACACATATGGAAATAAAAACAATGATTGATAATGCCCTCATAAGGCGAAACGTTCAAAATCTCAGAAAATAAAATAAAATTCAAAAGGTAGAACTTGAAAAACAATTGTTTTTATTTGCTCCAATTTGTGGACTTATATAACTGTATTGACGTTTTTTTGTGATACGTTTTTTTTTAAGTTAACGTGTTATCAGCTATGTAAAAAGGGTTTAAAAAATCAAGCAGCTAAATAAAATTTTTGAAAGCATTATTATTATCCAAAATGATAATATAGAGATACTTGATAAATATTTGCTAGATTTTTTTAACGTATTTATCAATTTTTTTACTGACAATCTTTTATTTTGTGTTTCTTTTATGGTGTTTTGAATACATTAGATCAAACAATGATTTATTAAGGAGTTTAACCCGGTAAACATATGCTCTCCCATCACCCTCGAGTTTAAAGCCAGGCAACCCTTGTTACCATCATCCAAGGATTTTGTATGAGTTTAATTATCGATTATAGCTCAAAATTGCGTTCTAGTTTTACCCTTAATTACTCGCTTTAAGATACTTACATTGATACTCGCGTGGGGTCATACGGAGCCTACATGCAAAAGGATACAAGGTTTTTAAGGCAATTAACCTTGAATATACATAGATCAGCCTATGAAAAATATAACTTATAAATCTCGGCTTATCCTGGCTACAAAGAGGTTTCTTACATTTCAAGAGAAAACAAAGTCGTTTTTCAATCATCTTGGGTACCGCTCAGAAGGATGGCATTTTTTGGAAGCGCTATATATATATAGAAAACACTTATAACCAGATTAAAATACTAGGTTAACGCTCGTATCTGTGTAGGTATTTGACCCCAATACCTGCACAGAGACGCAATCGCACTTCACCGTTATTTGCGGGTAACTGAAGTGCGGCAAATGTTGCGAGTCAAGCCACCATGAAGGACTAGTAAAAACTGTATGATTATAAATGATTTAAGAAGTTTCTTTAACGTCAGTGTGACCACTCGCAAATCATAAAGGGTTAAATTACTCATCATTTAATATAATAAACTTAACAGTCATCTCTGATCATTTGAACTATTTTACAAGGAATTTTTTATGATTCTTTAAAAATACAAGGATTAACGTATAACTTAATTTATTTTTAAGTATAAATTAAATAGGATAAAAAATGTACCGAAACGTATACGTTCAGAATAACTAAAATAGGTAAGTATTTTTTAAAAATTAATTCGTTATCATGACAGATTATATTGTGACAAATGTGATGAAACATGAGTACAAGATTACAACTGATATTCATTTCTACTAAGACAAAGATCAGGAGAATCACAAGTATAAGCTGCGTATAATGTTTTTATATTTTAAGTCATCACGATTCGTTTTTTATTTCCTGCTGGATAAAGGCCTCCGCAAGTGGTTTCATTTTTCTCTGTACAATATTATTTCCGGATGGTTTTATGATTTTGTTAATACAGCTAGATTTAGGACAATCTATCGGCCTCTTCATTCCCTTCGGGTACCATTGGTCTACTGCATTTATCCAACTGATGTTCGTTCTCCGAGCGATGCGGCATTTTCATATTTTCAACTCATTTAATGATATCAGTTATTCTTGTCTGTTCTTTTATTCACACGTTTAAACGTGTGGACGTTTTTAGTAATATAACTTAATATTTAAATTAAAACAAAATAACGGACAACTTAATAGTATCATATTTTTAAAGGTCACAAACCTAGTTAGAGAAATTTTTGATCTTAGTCCTACGCTAGTACTTATTTTAAATTTCGCGATCTTATGGATATGATTTTTTGAAATGTTGCATTTTCAGTTTTTTTTTAAATTTTGACGTTCGGTTCCAAATAACATATGGAAGATTTTCACACTTTTCAACACTGCAAACATCTTACCTCACTACTACTGAATAAGACGAAACATTATTATATTCGTATTTACCACGTAATTTTCAAACTCATTTCCATATATTACTCCCTGTCTTATGCTGTCAACTGTCAGTTTGTCACTTCCAACTCATTTATATCATAGACCCGTCATTTCTAAAGTCTTCTTAGAAATCGATCTGAAGCTCACTGGGTTTCCAGTGAAGTAGTCTGTTGACCCACCTGTCTTAGTTTTGACGAGCAACGTCCATTTTAACTTGGAGATAGTCATCGTGATATCTTTGACTTGAGTTTGTCGGTATATTCGGCTATTTGTTTTGTAAGGAAATGCCTAGTACGGACCATTACGTCGCTTGTTAAGTAACTCAAAGCCTGTTCGCAGAGTGCTTAGTATTAAGGCTTAGTGTTAAAGTTAGCTTTAAAGTTCGGTATCTTAGATTATCGTAGACCTAGAAAAGAAGCATCGGTTGAACATCCATCGCTCCAAGGTAAGAGGAATCTGATTTTTTTAAATGTAAATTAACTTTTCAAAGGACGGCCATTCTAGGTTTATGTACTTGGCTTTTTAAATCAGCCATTGGGATTATGATACATCAAAAATGTGATCAAATTAAAAGTTTTCTTTATTTTTTAATTCATATACATTTTACACAATTTCATGAAATTTAAATTAAATTAAATTAATTAATTAGAAACATGATAAAGAGCTACAAAGCCACAAATTCAAAAATTATAAACAAACTCAACATAGAATCGTTGAAAAGTAATAGCACTTAATTATAATATAGGAATATAATATGAGACCAAATAACTAATCTCCCAATAGAACAAGATAATGAATGGTGTGAAATTTTGCACAAAATAAAACTTAAAATAACAAATTCAGCTGGTGAGGTACTAGGGTAAAGAAGCATTAATGTTAATAAAACCACCATTACCAAACCTTGATTTACACATGAAATAAAACAACTAGCGGAAAAAATACTTACAGTACAAATATAACCCTAGTGCAAAAGAACTTGCGAAATATGTCGAAGCTAGAAACAGAAAGACAGGCTATAATCTCCAAACATAAAAATAGAAAATCACCGGGCACTGAAGACATTAATAATGAACTTCTTTAATAGAGACAAATTATCACAAGAACTTTACAATTAATTAACACAAACAAAATACCAGAAGAGTGAAAGACAAGTATTCCGATATTCAAAAAAGAACAAAAATAAAAACCAAAACCATAGGGGTATTTTTGTATTGTGCTCTACTCTAAAAAAAATCACATAAATACTGAAAAAAAATGAATTGCAAAATTGCCCCAGAAAAGAACAACCCTTGTTGTTCTTCTCTAGGGCTTGGAAAAATAGATCGACAACAGATTCAATCTTCATTATAAGACAATCATAATGAAAAGGCAATCGAATATCAAACTACTGCCTGTGTCTGTTTTGTTGACCTCACGAAGGCCTTTGATCGAGTACAATAAAATAATATAATAAACATCCTAATACAGATGGCAATACTTTTGGAAATACTTAATACGGTAAGACACGTAACCATGCAAGGCAATACAAGAGGTAAAAATGATAACGAACTTAGCAACACAATTCCAATAATAAGATAAGTGAGGCTGAGGACATTGTACGATGAAGTGGAAAGCGAAGAAGAGACTAGTATAGTCATGTCCAGAGAAGGGACAGCACTAGGCTCCTTTATATCGTACTGCATAATCAGCCTCACGGAACCCGCTCTCGTAGTAGACCTCCCAAAAGATGCAAGGAAAACTGGGAATCCACCTTAGAGGAAGCGCTATCCTCTGATGAATAGACCGCAGAGGTCTTTTAAAAGGAAGAATAAGAAGAAGAATTAGAAACATGTATAGAAAAATCAATATCGAAAAAAATTGAGTTTTCCTTTCCTAAAGATGTATCTGCCAGTAAATTTTCCCTTGCGTTATATAAAGTCAATAAATATCGTGTATACTGGTGAATTTCTCGAAAAATATTAATAATTAACTTTTTTTTAAATCAGTCGAAATTTGCAATAATATTTTTTTAATATATGGGATTTTCTAGAGTTGATAAATAAAAATGCCCAGTTTTTGACTGAAATGAATAAATATATTATTATTGATTGAAATATATTCGTAGACATATGTCATGTCGTTTATATGTAGTCAGCAGAGTGTTAACGCATGGAGATTTAAATGCAAGCATCAGGAGTTAATCCTACAAAATCTAAATTCACAGAATTTCATAGTTCCGAGTTTTACACTCAACTTGTGACATGTTTTTTCGGTATATAAAAATGTAATAAAATATATCATTTACAGAATGAAGATAAGACGACACATGAGTCTAATTTTTTTCGTTGTTAAGCGTCAGCATAGCGAATTAGTATCACTATTCCCCGGCAAGGAAATATTCTTGGTTTATATCCCGAGGGTAACCGAAAATTTTTTAATAGATGGACGGACATCTGTACGTCTTTTTAATCCATTCATCTTATTCGTCTTCGTTTTATTATTCTACGTATTGATTTTCTACGTGTGATTGCAAGTCTACATTTTTGGACAAAACTGCTGTAGGGGATCTCTGCGGAAGTTTAGTATTTTGGTCCAGGACCATTGTTTTACAGAATGTGATTGTAATATGTGACTTCAGCTGATCTTAATTTGTAAACCCTGATCCCATATAATATAACAACATATAAGCTATACTAAACCTTCAGTTTATTCAAAAATCTGTAAAAAATATTTTTTTGTTGTATTGATGTTAAGTCACAGTTCTGCGGTGATGAAAAAGTATTTACACTGAAATCAGTCAACATCATTAACATAACCAATGCGTTATTTTAAATTTTTCGTCTCTTCTTATTTCGTTCAGAAAAATATTCATTTCTGAGGAAAATAAATTAATTTTGATTTAAAAAATAAAATCTGTTTTTATGTTAAGCCACGTCCATCGGAATGAAAAACAAACAGTTTTCTCAAAAATTATTAGTATGATCCTGAAAAATATATAAACATTTGTGTGTTTAAGTTTGAGTTTCACCCATGCTTGACTGTAAGGCGGGGAGCACATGTACATATTTGCGTAAATGTTTATCTAGCCAGTCATTAATCATACTTGGAAGGAAACATAAATAAACAATTCCTTCCTTTCCTCCCCTCCATCTTTACCATGATCCTGGAAAATCCCGTTTGGCGTACCTATATTCTCCCAAATAAAAGTAAACATCTTTATATTTTCTTCCAGTACTTGGTTTGAATTAAAAATTAAATTTATTCTTCAAAAGAAAACTCATTTCATGGCGAAGGTGGTATTTTAAAATATTGTTCCTTCACATTATAAAAAAATTAAATGGATTAATAATCTATCGTTACTCAACGTATTTGAATTAGATTTATTATTTTTATACTTTTATACCCAAATAGCATGTACGATTTTTTCACATTTTCGAATAAATGTTTATTTTTTTCGTAAAATATTTACTGGTCTAAGTCATATAAAATGAAGTCAAGTATTGTATGACTGCTTCATGCAGTAATGCAACAACGCACTTGACTCATACTATCAGTTATGGATCCCGCGTGTAGTGTTTTAAATTTAATGTCAAATTAACACATTGATAATTATTATTAGTAAACGATTAGTAAAACTATTCGATATTTCTTTATATTTATTCATTATATTATAATAAAATACATAATTTATATGTAATTCAAACCAAAGTTTATTTTCTTCAGAGCCATAATTATTATTTGGATGTGAATAATATTATTTCATCCCTTATATATATATATTATACCTTAAACATTAAATACATTTGTGATATTAATTTGTAATAATAAAAAAATACGTATATACCTACTTGCAACAGATTCATCAGTGGCCAACTGTACAGTGCCGTGAGTAAAAAATTGACCTATATATCGCTTAATTTATTAAAAAACTACCTGAAGAATATCCTGAAAATTTGCAACATCAATAAATCTAATTTTAAATCATTGAACCGTTTAGTGCTACAATAAAATAATAAAATATTCTTGCCATCTAAAAAAAACTTACTGAGATAAAATAATAGAGACATCTTTCTGGCTGCATCGGAAAAATAATAATAAACTTAAAATTTATTTATAAAAAAAACGTCATTTTTTGGAGTTCAGTAACATCTATCTTCCTGTTCAATGTAAAAGATATATATGTTTTAATTATCACCTTTCCTATATTAATATATATTAATTTATATGCATTCTCGGAGTCGTTGTATATAAAATTGATATTTAATTTATGTAATTTTTAAGAAGAAAGACGCAAAGCTTTATAATCGAGCCTTTTTTTAATTCATGTTTACTGAATACTTTTCTATTTTAATTCATATTATTTATCTTTGGTTTTGTTTCAAAACCAAACTATGGTTTTAGGGCTATTTAATTACAACTGTATTCTAAATTGAGCATTTCACTTGGAAAAGTTCCTACCTAATAGCGCATAGATATCTTTTTCTTTTGCCGAGCAAAATAATACATTGTTACATTCGAAGTTGCCCAACGAGAAACACATTCAAACTCGCAGAAGGTACTTCTGATGAAGTATTATTATCTGCTTCAAGTTTTTTACTGAATTAAATTATAATAATAACAGGCTTGTAATCATAGATTACAATATACAGACATGTTAAAGATGCGTAATCTTTAACAATATTACTCTATTGAAACTTTATTGAATTATTTTTGAGATTTGATGTGAGATCTGAATGTAGAGATTTTCATTTGAATCATAATTATTGTCGGACATTTTCGATCTACCGATCATTGAAGGCCCATCAATTTTTACTACTACTTGACTTTCATTACTATTTGTCACGTGACTTTCATAGCTACGACAATTTTATCTACCGAGTGAGAGTTAAGACATTTTGTACGTTTTTGTTTTTGCAGAATTCACTCAATGATAAACTTTTTTTTATTATGTGTAAAGAAATTCTAAAATAAGTACATACTTATTGCTGTGCAGGACACGTCGATTTGTACATAAACATAATTTAATTAGTACATTTAATATATGCATTAGGGTGGAGCGATATACTTTTTTTCGTTTGTTAGTGATCTAATAGTGCCTATAAAAATATATAAAATAAAATTTGTGCCTTTTAGACTTAAATTAAGCCATGGAAATTATTATGTTATTTAGTTTACAATAAAAGCCTCCTCAACGTCATCGAATTATTGAATAAAGTTGGTTTTTAGACTCTATTTTGATGCCATGTAAATGTATGTGATCTTATAGTGAACAATTGGTGCCTTTTAGACATAAATTAAGCCATGGAAAATATTATTGTATTTGGTTTACAATAATAGCCTCCGCAACTTATTGAATTATTGAATAAAGTTGGTTTTTAGACTTTATTTTGATGCCATGTAAATGTATGAAATTTTAATAAACATACATAGTTTACTTCTCTTAATTATTGCAACTATAGCTTATTTTCAAAAAAAAAAAATGCATGATCTTATGTTGATACATACAGTTAGCAATGCTCTTGTCGCATCGTCAGTCGTCAGTGCGCTATTGCTTTTCGCTTGCGTTGTACACTCGCTTGCCTTTTTAATAAAAAAGCTTAATTTTTATTTCGTAACAAATATGCAGAGAGCTCGAAGTCCATTTAAAGGTCCTCTTTTTGGTGATGTTTGTGAGATAAAAGAGAAAGTTCTACCTACTTATAAAAATTTCATGAAATACTAAGAATGAACGAGACATCAACTAAAGTTGCAAGCCAACACTTTCAGAAAAAGCAAATATAGTGACATCAATAAAAATGTGGTTTCAATAAAAAAGAATTAACGTTTTTTTCCTAGTTCTTATAATTTAAATAATATTTTATTTCAAAATTAAACATAAGAAATAAACTTATCACAGATAAGACACATTTATCACAAATTAACAATTTGTGATAATAGTAAAATGTGCCGTGTCTAAAACTCATTGATTCTAAAACTACATAGTGTCGGCCATTGGTGTCTAAAATCGGCTAACGGCTGTAGTGGCCGTTTCGCGACTGTTAGTTTCTGAGATTAACTATCAGCCATTGCCTGCTGTTTTTCAAACGATTTTTCATTATTAAATTATGATTCATTCGGTTTTCAAATCAATCATAAAATAAATTATCCTTGGTCTTGTGTACTTTTGAGTTTGACACATTTCCAACCAAACATATCATTTTAACCTTAAAATTAAACTAAAAACCTAAAAAATTAAACTAAAAATTTTTTTAAGGCTAGCAATGGAAAAAATGTCTTATTAAGATTTACAAAATAGATTTAGAAATTTAATATTTTATAAATCTGAATAATTTAAAATGTCACACAATTATGTTTAACAAAAAAAATTAATTCATTTATATTAATTACGTATGTAATTTAAAATTAAATGAATATATCTACACTTTATATAAATATTATTTCGATGTCTGTTTTCTCTGTATAAATAATGGTATGTATTAAGTTCATACAATCCTCGCTGCATAGGCTTTCATCTGATGGTCTTATCGGAAAATCTTCCATTTATCATCATTAGGTTCTCTGGGAAGAAATTCAATTTTCTCTGGGAATAATTGCGTGGTTTCGCTTTGGCAGCTTTGGAGAGCCCGTTCGCTAAGTGGAAACATTATATCTTTCAATATTTCTCGCTGAGTATAATTTCCAGTGCCACAATATGCTGTCGTCAGTACTTTTAGTTTGCGAAAATTTCCACGATTCTTATAAGGTAATTTTTTTTTATTTGCACGTTAAATTTATTAATTACCTTAGGTTTATTGATTCAGGTCAAAATTTTCAACTATAGGATTAGTTTATACATGAAAATGAATAACTAAATTATTATGTGTTTAATAAACTCGTAGAATATTTAAGACACAAGACAATAAGTAGATTTCTATATATATCGTGATGTGTTTTTTTGTCATTATCATTTTTGAAATTATCAATCAAAATATTTTACATTCAACAACTTAGAATTATACGAAAACTATTGAAAAAGATAATTAATTATTTTAAGAATTCTTCTTACTCTTCTTTTTCTTTAAGTTGATCTGTTGATCTGTGCTACAGAAAACTACGCTTCCTGGGATGACAAGGTTCAGCTATCCCTCCAACTTTTCGGTGGTTGTATGTGTTTCGTATTTGATCATAATGAGTTAGAGACTGAATTGTTCATATTAATTCGGGAATTCTATATTGCTGTCTCCATTGCTGCTGCTTTCTTCGTTAATAATGTAATACTTATTCCCGGTGTATCAATAACAAAGAGAAAATTTATGGCCAAATCAAATCCTAAAAATATTTATTTAATAGTCAAGTTATTTGAAAATATCAATGAAAGGGGCTCTATATATTATATTGACTTTATTATTTTTTTATGTACTTCGAATTTGGTGATCTCAAGCTGTTCAAAAAAATTTAGTCTGAAAGTGAAATAGAATTAGCACAGATTGGTCATTAATTTAATGGTCGTTATCTACTAAATGTTCGCGAATCGAGAATCTACTTTACCCTTTTACCACAATTTTTTTTATTTTCCGAAAACCTTTG
Organism: Agrypnia vestita; assembly: GCA_016648135.1. Taxonomy (NCBI): domain Eukaryota; kingdom Metazoa; phylum Arthropoda; class Insecta; order Trichoptera; family Phryganeidae; genus Agrypnia; species Agrypnia vestita. Next base: position 37,375 of record JADDOH010011713.1, read on the forward strand.
TTGAAAATTTCTACCTATTTTTTGTATATTACTTGATTAACAATCATCATTATTATATGTAAACACACCACTTTTTATTACATTTGGTATCTTATCTTTGCGTTATTTAAAAATAAAACATTTATAATATTTTGTTCTAAATATAACATTTTTTCCTGATTTTCTAAGTTCAGTAGCTATTTTTAAGGAAAAATTGCTAAAGAATTCTATATAACTAAAATGAATATTAGGTGTTTCTATAGGAATGGGCTGTATTCATTTTAAAGTTGTTTTTATGATAATTTCCTGAAAATGGAATTATGATTGTACCAAAGCCATTATTATTCGCTTTTGTTATTATCGTATCTAATTATTTTTTATAGTTAATATCACCCATAAGGACTTTTAAAAGTATACATATCATTGAATAACAAGGAACTAGTTAATGCCACCATGTGTGCATCAAATATTTTTATACTTAAAAATGGATCGTTTAATAGATTCTTAAATTTTAAAATCATGTGTTCCACTATAAGTTTGCGTGATTTAATTATATTTGTCAAATGACCACAATATTTTCGTTATAAATATTTAAAAAAAATTGTAACCCTTCTGTGCTGCCGCACTGGTGAGACCGATGATTCTTTTTTTCGAAAATTTTTATCATCATCACTTTTGGCTCTATAACCTCTGGTGAGTCTTGATCTCCTTGAAAATCTTTTTCATTTATCTCGGTCCTAAGCCAGTATTTTCCAGTTCTGGATCTCCAAGGCAGACAGACATGTGTTTGAGAACATTGTCGATCAATCTTAGTTTTGGCCATCCTAAACATCATCGATCTATTGGTCTTGAATTAAGAAGAGACTTCAGTGCCAGCTATTCAGTCATTATCTCCACCTAACTTAGCTACTGAATTGAATTTTGTGATGCTAAGCTCCTTAAACAAAGCAAATAACTCATTATGCTAGCGCCTTCGCCAAAATTCATCATCTAGATAAGCTTAAAAATTTTCCTTTCTAAAACGCCATATCCGAGTTATATTTTACACTATTTTGTTGAATGGTATATGAATACAGTGGTCCGTCCTGCTTGAAATTTCAAACGATATTATCATAAAATGGGTTAAATTCAAGTTGAACTATTATGACACGACGCGAGGTTAGATAATTCCCCGGTTACGCCCATTGACCCTTCAGCAACGCGGCGCTTAGCGTTGAGGCGGCTCCCTTTGGGTCCTGTTTATAATTCGATTTCTCAAGAACATTGTTTACTGACAAAGACCCAAGACCCGCATGACCACAAGCTGGGAGGTTTCCTCTTAACCTGTTTGAAACAAATTCTTGGCTCTAACTTGAACACTTGTGTCGTATAAAATTTGGAGACACTTCTTGTAACATAATAAATTAATATTGTTTTATAAAATATGATGGTCAGTTATCAATATTTGAATATTGTAATCACTGAAATTTTAACAATTACAATGAGACACCATTATACGTTACGGATGCATTAGATAAACGTAGTGCAAGGCAAAGACGAAGAAACCTATTTCTGCCGATGATCACCAACCAGACAAATGGATCTGGTGAAGTTTTTATCCAATAGTTCCATTCAAGAAGCTATCAATAATGCTAGAGATCAGAATAGATAGCGTAATTCAAATTTTTGGGTTCGATATTTTGGTATGCATATGCATGAAGTCGTAATTTTTAGCTAGCCAAACCATCGAAAGGGAAGGAAAAATGTTACAATAATGAAAAATGCCATTTGAATCCCTTAAAACTTTTTATTATTTCTAATGTGCAAAAAAAAAGGTTTGTTAAGGTGAAGTGAAATGTAATCGATTGAACCATAAAATAGGAATAGAAAAAAATTGTGAATGAAAAATCCAAGAAAAGAAAAAAGCCAAAATTAAACGATTACATCAATATTAAATACAAAGGTTTTTTAAAATAAGTTTTTAAATATGAGATATAAATTATGTGCATATATTCTGATTGCAATTATGAAAAAAAAATAAAAATAGATGTTTGTTTGTTAGGTAAATTGTGAAAAATATTTTTTTTTTCTGGCACAGCAAATATTTTTGAAAATTTTGATATTCTACTTTACGTATTAACCCTTTATACCCTAATGAAGCAGTTGTCGAGTATAATTGTTTATCCCACAAGGCTGGCATATTTAAAAAGTTTAATGATATAGAGTAAACTCTCAAGTCACAGTCTCAGGCCACAACGGGCGGGATATGTAGCGAGATCAGATAAATTCCGTCACACGAATAAAGACAACTGGATCGAGATCAAGGAGGAAACCAATGTGGACATGGGGGTGTAATATCGAGACAGAGAGACATTATCCACCCATATATGGCTTGGTACATGGCAGTCAAAATACTGGATTATGATGGTGATGTCAAGATATTGTTGGCGCTTTTTTGAGACTTCAGCCACGGCTTTCGAGTCACATGAGATCGTTAAAGCAAAGAATAAGCAAGTCAACTAAGGTTTTTACCAAGAATTTATTTAGTTTTAAATAAACAACGTCGCCTGCTGATTTTCATTGTGGTAATATTATTGTTCACCCATTTTTGAAAAAAATATTGTAACGAAAATACGCGAATTTTTGATAAAAATACAGCATATCTAAGCTACTGAAAACAGCCAAATAATAATATTTATATATGTTGGTATGTTCTGAAGTTTACAATGCAATTTTTATTATTCCCATAGTAAGAACATCCACACAACTTTTTGAAAGTTGTATATGTCCAAAGTTGTATTGTCCAAACTTGAAAACCTTTCGTTTATTTGAAGGAGCTAAGCCTGAGACATCTGTAGTCTTTTCTTAGGACTTAATAATAATAGTTGTATAATTTATATAACGCCGTTTTTGCATGTACTCACCTCAAGGGTGCTTTACAAAGAAAAGTATCTTACAAAACAACTTACTGCTATAAAAACTTATCAACTATTACTTATACACTAGGTGGCATGCAAGAAATGGAATTAACGTTTAATACTATAATTGTTGGCAGTGCCTGGAAGAATTAGTTGTTTTCGCGGAGTGCACACTAGGAGTGGAAAACTTTAGCTAGTGGTCTGATTCTATAGGCTTTTATAGGATTTTCTAAATAAATGCGGCTTTGGCTGTTTTTTTAACGATGGTAAGCTGTCTGTTTGTCTCAATTTATTAGGTAGTTTTTTCCATAACTTTGGTCCAGCCACAGCGAAAGCACGATCACCGAAATTAGTTTTGTGGACGCGATTTACTTCAGCTAACCTATTTGTATTAGAAGTTGATGCTGAGCGAAGTATTAGTTATCTATTATTTGCGGATAATGGAATGCAGAAGTTGGTTATGTATTGAGGGGCCATGTTGTGAATAGCCTTGAATATTGTAAGGCAAAGCTTATTTTCAATCCTATCTGGACATCTAAGCCAGTAAGGTTTTGAATGTGGTGTGAGATGTACGCAAACTTTGAAACGCCGGTAATAAGTCTTGCGGCGGCATTAAATACTGGTTGTAATTTGTTTATTTCACGTTAAGGGAGAGGAGAATAGATACCATTTCGCTACTTGTGTAGAGTGATCACTAAAGCCAGCTTATATAGGTTAAAAGCCCTGGACCATCCTATAAAAAGACTTCCATACATGTTTCTCATAAAAATAGTTCCGTCTCTTTAAGACTTCTATAGTCAAACATAATAATATCGTTGTCTGTCTGTCCGTCTGCCTCTCTGTCTGTTCCCCTTACTTTGTTTAACGTCCGTAATTTCATTTGAATTGCCGGCTAAAAAACGAAATTAAACTTAACCCCGGGCCAGCAAACCCGAAGGCGGTAACGATAGCGATATTGCTATCGTCGAGCCTGCATTACCCGTCAAAAATACAGTACATATAAGACTTAGCTAAGATGCAAACCATTGCATGATTCGTCCAATCGTCAGCGTTTAAAACAGTACATTTAACTGCCGGAAACAAAAAATTTGATAAAAATCGTCATTCCTATTTCATGGATGTCGGTTATAAATAATAGTCAAAACATATTCTTTAAGAACCGGTATGTAAAAATACCGTCATTTTAACGGGTTATAGCTACTTAATTTTTATTGATAAGCCGAATAATGCAAAATAAATTAATGTATTAAGGCCATTTTTTCTGTTAAATAAGCTCCCCTTTTGTAAAACCAATTGTTATAATTTTTAATGGAAAATATGTCGACATTTCGAAGGAACTTCAGCATTCAAATGACAACTGAATGAATACAGTAATTTAATACGATGATCTTTTCTCTTTATTATTAAATATCACTTGTAAAAGTGTAAATTTTTTTAATACTGAATGCAAAACACATATACAATATTATGTTTGTTGGTATATTATTGAATTGTTTGACCTAATTCATACTGAGGATTAAATTCACAAGAGAAACGGGTGTTAAATATTCACATATTTTTTGACAAAAAATCAATTATCTCTCTATATATATTTTTTAAAAGAATAAATGATGTTTTGAGTATGAAATTAAAACATATTTTGAATCACAACAGATGCATGCATTTAAAAGATTTTAAACAAACTGCCAATCTGATAAGCGACTTTATTTTTTTCACCTTATAAACTAAGCAGACATTCGTACAATAAAAATCTTATCTTTTAAAATAATAAAGGAACAAATACCATATATAAATGGAACGAAATAAAAAATAAATTATTCAAAGTCACTCAATTAAGGACATTACATTATAGACTAATTAAAAATATACAGAAACCGTGAATACCTACAAAAAAGCAACATTGATTGAGTTTGACATTTTTACGTAACCTTTTTTTTGCTATTAAAAAATAAAAAAATACATTAAACATTCAATACCTTTTATTAAAATATTTCATTTTACATAAATATTGTTATGATAAAGGGCAATATACCTACTAACATATCTTGTTATATCTGAAAACGTAGTTTCATTATCTCATATCTGTATATTTAATTAAAAAAATATATAATTTAATTCAGAATCAAAAATACAATCCCTAAATAATCTTTTTTTTTAACTTTTAAGATAATCGTGTTCGTATTTATATCATATGAATGAAGTATCATGCAAAAATGTTATAAGGTATCGAGAAGAGAGTTGATTGAAAAATTATATTTTTTATTTTACGACTCTTTAAAAAAATTAATTACAGAAACCCATTGCTTTCTAATATTATATTAAACTTAAATAAAAATTTCGAAAAAAAATGGTTTTACAAGCTTATTATTATCACTCGATTAACCTCTTCAGATACCTTATTATTATATTCGTGATGTATAATTTTTTGCAACCTATTTTGATAATAAATATTTATTAAATTCAATTCAAACGAACATTGTAAGATGACGCCAGGACTGAATGTTTTTTATTTTATTGAATTCTGAAATTGACAAAAATTACAAATGTTTCCAAATTTTTTTTCCAAAAAAATATCAAAAATTAAATAAATAATTAAGAAAATTTAAAACATTACGAAAATTCAAATTACATCATAACAAAATTCAGTGCATTTAAACACATATACAAATTAGTCATATTCCTCCAGTGGTATTTATATCATAACTATACAATTATAATTAGGCAGTATTTTCACGTGAACGGTAGTGATGTTAGGCAAAAACATTTGACTTAAGTTTCTAGCATATTCCGCACCGGTAGGCAATAAAGCACCGTTGCGCCCAGCGGGTTAACAACTCCGTGTAGTTTGCTAGTTGACCAACAAAGTTCGGCAGACGAGTTTCTTCGGTCGTAATACCGTGTGTAGTACTTGAACCAACCCAAACTAAATCCTTACTTGGTAATAGCCCTTTCCTATAGCATTCTGGTAGTAATTTGGCACTCAAGGGAAGGGTGTATATATATATTTATATTTATTATATAT